>NDGM011112495.1:0-20088 GCA_002564305.1 Octomys mimax
AGAAGAAGAAGAAGAAGAAGAAGAAGAAGAAGAAGAAGAAGAAGAAGAAGAAGAAGAAAAGATGTGTTATTAAATGTATCTGCTCCCCATGCTAAATCATTATGTATTGCAAACATATACTAATAAAAATAAGGGGACAATAAGATGGATATTTGCACTGGTAAATTAAATAGAAAATACTTAAATTGTTTCTATGTCACACAAGAGATTTTTGAGGTAAAAACATTTCAAGATAAAAGCCACAGGCTCTATAAAAGAAGATAGATAATGTATAAGATGTTTGGATTCATAAATTATTAATAGAAATAATAATCCAAAGTAAAATGTATTTTAGAATAATGTATATTATTATCCATCATGTAAAATTTTAGGCTACAATGAAGATTTATAACCAAGTCTAAATTGCTTTTCCAAAAATGTATCCAATCCAAGCTATCAGTGCCACTTTAATTCTATGCCCCTGCAAGACTTTGGGAAAAGAAACAACTAAGAAAAATGAATGCTGATGGGAACCAAAAGTTAGCTATGGAAGGAGACATCAAATAAAAAGGTAGTTTCTGTACAAATAGATCTCTGTGAGATACAGGGTAGAAGGATTATGATTTTAGATAAACTGGGGAATGCAGAAGTAATCAGATGAAAACAAAAGTATCAACATCAGATAATGGGTACTAAAGATTAAAAAAAATAGAAGAAGCATTAGAAAGTCAATTGAACTAAAGACCAACGGAACTACTTCTTTGAGCAATCGTTTGAAAATAACATCGGTGTAATTTTACTTCACCTTTATTTAAAAGTCATTTCCTGCCACAGAACCATTTTTTGCTGGTCCTGTGGGTTATTTTCTTAGACAGATCTAATCGAATCTCTGTGTGAAATATGTACAACTTGGAGATTAATTTCAAAACTCATTTCATAGAGGTTACAATGTTTGGTGTCCATCAGTAATATTTATAAACATCATGAGAAAGAAACCTGATATATTTTATAATTTTTCTGCTTTCTAGCATCATGGATTCTTCATAACTTGTTCCAGTGAGTACTTCATAATGCTTTCCAAATCTTTGTTAAATCACTTATCAATAATCCTTTAATCACCAGAATTCAGAAATATCTATAGCCCATCCTCATTAGCTGCTGTATTTTCAATTTAGTTTAAAAGTGTAACGATTGTAATGGAAAGAATTGCCTAGATGATTGGTAGAAAACTAGGATGGGAAATAAGTCAATAAGTTGTGCTCATGTAAGTTAAAATGGCCTAATTATTAGCCATTACATTTTCACAACAAAAACACATTAATTGTTGTTATTTCCATATTATTGAATATTGATAGCTCGTAGCCAACCAATCAAAATTTCTTAAAATAATGTCTGAGCTGGAAAATAGAATCTCTATAGACAATAAATTTCATTAGTTTTTTTTTTTTTTTCTCATGGTAAAGTTTTATAAAGTGATCCTTAGGAATCCTTTAAAAAGAATGAATAAAATTGTAAATTAATAGAAATCATCTTGGTGTTTTTGAGAGTCATAAATATAGTGAATGGCTTTAAGGAAATTGTGTCTTCTATAGTTCAATGGTTCAATTATTTTCTTAAACTATTTTTTAAAGATATAAAGATAAACTAAGTGACTGATTCAAATTGATCTACCAAGGTCAAATCTGTCTTTGGCTAGAATGTCTCAAAATCTCTTTGGACACAAATCAAAAACAAAGAGTGATACCATGACACAAGAGAGATCCATGTGCCACCTGTAAATCAAAATTTTTAAAAATTCTGGGAGGATGACAAACAATATATGACTGGTAAAATAGTGACCATGCTCTCCAAGATGAATCAGTAAATACAGAACGCCACAATGTGCTAGTGGCATTCTTGGGTCCTTATTTAGGAAGCTGCCTCCAAATCGTGGAGACACTGGAGTCTTTCTTTTAGGTGGGTCTAGTGGAGCTGTGGTTTGTCTTTTGCTCCAGGGCCTAAGTCCACTAACTGTTCTCAAAATCCACTGGCCAAGTGAGTGATCTTTGTGACAAAGTCTGGCAGAGATGCTGGAGTAGAAGGGGAGATACCTTCACATAGCCCTAAGCTGCCACACACAGGAAATAAGTTTAAAATCAAGGGCAGAACACTTTCCTTTGGTAGTAGGACACACTGGACTCTCTTTTGGAAGTTCGGGGACGTTATGGCTCTATAACTTCCTTTCTGCCCCATGGGCAAGTCCAAGAGATTAATGGTTAAAACGTTCCCCTAGTTACCCCTACTTACGTGGAGATCTCCTCTTTCGGGCTTCTCACTTCAGTGGAAGGCCTCTTGGGAAGACAGTAGTGAAAGAAGCAGAGTGCACGTCCACTATCTTGTACCCTTCATTATAGTCTATTTCTTACATGATGAAATACCCAAGAATCTTGGGAAGTTTGAGGAAAACCAACCTTACAAAAGACAAAGTCTAATACGAACAAACTGATCCATTTATCCATAAGACAGGGGAAATAAATTAGGATTTGACTGCAACAGGGAAGAATCGTGTCAGAGGAACCGGGCTAAAAGAAATGATTAGCAAAGGTTTCAGTGATTCATGGTAGACTGATGAAAAGAGAGTGTGAATATAAATTTATGAATGCACAAAAACTTTAAACGCCAAGTTAGTGTTTCTTAGAAATGGACTTATGGGGGGCGGTTTAGTAATATACGTACATCTGGATCATGATTAATCCTCACCAACACTCTCATTTTTTTTTTCTTTTTTGGAACTGGAGATTGAACTTAGGCCCTTGTGCTTGCTAGGCAAGTGCTTATTCTATGGAGCTATCTCCCCAGTCCCAACACTGCCATTTTTAAAAGCATGGCTTCTTCCCTATCTCCTTGGCCAAGTTATTCAGCAAGTAACACAGTGGGTCCCCTCCTTTCCATTTGTTTTCTACTGAAGCAATGAACAGCACACTGGTTCAGAACTGCCCATAGATACGGGATCTGCATAAGTGGCTTTGCCAGTTCACATGGCTGTACCATTTGGGTCACTTTGACATCCTGTGAAGTCAGGTTGCACTTCTGGTCTGAACATTTTGCATATTACCAGAGTCCCACATAAAGAGAAAAGGAATGGATTGAAAATACAATAGTGATGTGAATTAGAGAACAATTCCTTTAATATTGATAGTTTGAATTGAGACATATTAAATGGAATGGTTAATGAGGTATATAATATATACACATTATAAGCCAAGCCTGTGGAAGTATAATCTATGGAAATAAGTTGATGGTGTTTGGTCTTTTGCTTCATCACCCTTTTTTGTGGAGAGTAGATGTCTGACTGAATAGACTGCACTTTGAAGTGTGTTTGCCAGTGTTCCATGGACTCTTAATGTAAGCAGACTGCGAAGACACAACTACACATACTTTTACTCTTTCTTGTCCCCATTTCAGTATCTTTAACCTTAAGTCTGACACCTTCAAATATTTCCCCTATCAACTTGCTATCAGCTGCTAGGGATTGAACCTGAGGTCTTTGCACTGAGCTAACATCTCCCGCCCCTTTATTTATTTATTTATTTTTAATTCTAAGAGAGGTTTTGAAAAAACTCTATGCTGTCCAAGTTGGGCTTCAACTTTTGATCTTCCTGCCTCAACCTCCCAGAGGGCTGTATCTGCAGCTGTATGCACCTCAGCATGCCAGGCTTCAATTACATCTTAAAGCTCCCAAAACTCTTTTTTGGATTTCAAAGGAAAATTACATGCTCTAACAAATGCTTTGTATGATTCAATTTTAATTTTAGTACATTTCCATCTGAATATGTGTTCAAAATCTAGAACTATGACCCAGTATCTCCAGTATAAAAGGCAAATATAAACCACATAAAAGGGAGAGAGAAATAAATACAAAAATACTTGAGGGGGCCGGGGAGATGGCTCAGTAGAATAAGCACTTCCCTGGCAAGGATAAGGGCCTGAGTTCAATCCTCGGTTCCGGAAAAAAAAAAAAAAACACTTTGTCATTGATGGTATATAATAGTACTCAGAGGTATGTGGAAGCCTTTGGAATTATCAAACAGAGAAGGCAAGCAGAAATATCAAAATATCCCAACAAACAATGTATAAAGTCTGAAATTGGGGGTTATTTTCAGTTTCACAAAAACTGGTTCACATATGACTTCCCCAAATCTTGTGCCTGACCTCTACAAGAAGTTAGTGCTAATTTAGAGCTAGGGAAAACATGTACGTTTGCATTGTGTTCCATTCCACAACATTTGATAATTAAAATAAATTAATTTGCATAACACTCCTTTGTCTGAGCATACACACATCTACTACCCCATTGTGTCTCCACTGGCTTCTCCTTTTGGCACAGGTAAAAGCACAGTTTCATGTAAGCTGGGGAAAAACAGAGATATAAACAGATGAAATGATTTCCCTAAATGTTTCAAGACTAAAGAATATGAAGATTATGACCTGAAAGCTAAGTCCATGATTCATAAACCGAATCTTTTTCACTTAGAAGTTAGTAAAATGAATGTTTGTGTTACAACTAAGAAGTAGAAAAAGCCACACCAATAGTAGGAAATGAGAAACTTCCATATAATTGCTAATGTTTTCCTCAGAGCCAAAACTCCTCACAGGTGAGGAGTCAGGTGAGCCTCATTTCCCACCAAGTCACCGAATGGAAATGGGAAGGGTTTCTAATTTACCTAACAACAAAGTACACAAACCTCTGTCCAGGCAAACTTTTCCGACATACACTAATGCTTTTACAATTGCTGAAACAAGAACCTTAATGAAGATGATCAGGATATTTTAAATTCCATGGTACAAAATGTTAGGAATGAAGAAATTGCGAAAATTATCAGCACTAGGGACAAAACAAAACAAAACATCAGAAGCAAATGTTTAGATCAGTATGATCTATCTGTATGGTTACTGATTATTAATTTTTATATATTATAGCAACATCATTATTTGACTCTATTGTGTTGGGGTTCTATGAAGGCATGACTTCTTTGAGTACCAACTATTCCAATCATTCTCAGTTTTGGAGAGTAGAGACCAACAATCACTCATTTTCATGAATTAGTGAAAATTAATACTCTTGGATTGTTTCTTATTATCACAGCTGAAATCACCTGTCTAGGAGTGTGACATTCATAGCTGAGAAGCTCAGCATTAGCCAGACAGGGGAGAGGAGCTGAGTTATCAATCATCAAATCAAATTCAAGTTTCTTTTTATTTATTTTCTGAACCTAGAACAACCATGTATGGTGTTCTTTGTGTAGAAAATTCTTGGAACAAAGTCTCTTGAAAAGATGTCCATTGTAACACTAAATATGTAACATAAAGGTATACTTACTGTATTATGTTTCCTAAGACCCTGAACTTTAATTGGAAAAACTTGTCATAATATATGAGAGTGTGTGAACTTTGTAAATTGGCATTTTATACATGCCCTGCCTTCTTAATGACACTAAATTATGGGGCATTGGGAACTTATGAACTCTAGAAAAATATTTCATTATCATATAAGAGATGCCAAAAGAATTCAAAAAAAATCTATTTCTTCCCCTATACACAAGGCCAGTCTTCACCTGGAATCATTTCCATGACCAAACAGACACTGACTGTCTTGGACAATATCCATAGTGTCCAATTTCAATTTGCATTTGACTCTCAAGCTGAGCTTCTCCTTTAGAGAGAGAAACAGAGGAGCAAGAGAAAGAGAAAGACCATATGTGCATGCGCATGTGTGTGTGTATGTGCATGTGTGTGTGCATGTGTGTGTGCATGTACGTGTGTTGAGACTACCACAAACTTCAATTTGTCTAAACATCATACAGAAAGGAAACATCTAAGGACTTGTCCACATCTTTAAAATGAAAACAAACATCCCACACTCAGTCAGGCCTTGCTTATCCACAGTAAAATCTCAGCCTGACTTAGATCTGTCACCCAGCATGTGCTGACATCACCTTATCTTAATAGGCACTTAATCCTAACTGATCTTAATTATTACATATTGTTAAAATAAGAAATTCAGTGAGGCACAGCACGTGCCTCTCATTCCAAAATTCTGGGAGGTTGAGGCAAGAGGACTGCAAACTTAAGCCTAGTCCAAACAACTTAGCATGACCCCATCTTGAAATTGTTTAAAAAAGCAAACCAAATTAAAGGCTGAAGACGTACGTATCTCAGCCCAAATGGTTTCAACCTGCAGTACCACCAAAATCAATAATACAGGAAGATCTTAATCTTCTTTTTAAAAAGTACTTTTTGAGAAAAAAGAAAACGTTTGAGTTTTGCCTCTCCTGCTATAGTCACGGTCCACAAAATAGCAATTAACAGATTATATTCAAGCAGCTTGATGAGAAGTGTCTTTAACTTTGGGGGTCATGGCTAACATTCCTCTATTCGGTAAAACTACAAAAGGATTAGAGAAGTAGTGCTAAAAAACGTTAGTTTTCAATCTTGCATAAAATTTCTAATGGGCATATATATCACCTGGTTCTCTCTCGAGACACTAACCATCTAGTACAATTCCTTGGTGGCTAGAGGAGGGCAGAAAGCCTGGAAGCCTGGAGCACCAAAATTTCCCGAAACATCTGGTGCACTACTCTGCAGCTTCGGATCGCAGCATTTCTTAGCCTTTTGACCGCTCAGGATGAGAGCTTGATGTCCAGAATTACACCTGATGCTAGAGACACGATGGCAAAGACCGTGTCTCCGCCTCTGCCTTACTATTCCATTTAAAAGTTGTTTTGCATTTTGGCTAATGAAAGCCTTTCTGAGCATTCTACATCACTTATTTGTGGAAGACACACTTACATCCTTCAAAGAAAGTCGCTCTTCTCGGAGCGGTGCACTCTTACTATTTATTTATTACAACAGTCCTTAAGACTGCTTGCCCATGCTAGTACTAGAAATATCTAACTCATTACCAGGACATAAAATAGCACAGGGTATTTTCAGAATGAAAGAGATCAGGACATGACAAACTAAAGCTGCTCATATCCCTGCTTCTAAAAGAAAAGATTGGTCCTAGACAAGCATCAGTCACTTTAACTGTCTACAAGGACATAGTAGATTCTTGGTGAAACATTGTATAGCCACAGTATTCTTGGAAATAAGTGTTAGTTTATATCAATGTAGTCCATTAAATGTCTGACTATGCTTGAGTGATCTGAAGCCAACTCATGAAAGAAAAGTGATCCAGATGGAGTCAGAAACTGAAAATGCCTATTGACTTATTCAGCTGGTAGTTGATCCTGGTTGCTATTTAAATCTGCTGCTTAAGTGTCAGCATGTATGCCACATTCCTTATCATGGTTCAAGGGGCAGACATTTGGGGCAAAATATTCTTACCCTTTCTGCAGCTAATGGGGGCTTTACAAACTTTACAAACAGCTGTTCCACTCATGCAAATGTCACAAGAAAAATGTGACACATTCAAGAACCTGACAGTTAAAACCGAGCACTTGTTCAGATAGCACCGTGTGGGGTGAGGTAATAAGATCTGTGATGGTGATGGTGTTTGTTACATGCAGGCTGCAGCCTTTGGGATGGTGGAAGGGACCACCCTTGTAGGCACTCAGTGACAACTTCGAACCCAGCTCTATGTTTCAGCTGCCATAGCAACCAACCAGACAGCAGTAACAACTGGAGTCTTGATGACAGCATCAGTTCAAGGATATTTTTGACAAAGCAGGGACTCTGACTTTCAATATAGAATGACAAAATGATGATGATGACGACGATGATGATGATGATGATGATGATGATGGGAGACATTCGTAGCACTGCTCTGACACTGAGTGTTAAGAATCATTATTGTGAGAAAAGTTATGTTTTAAGGAGCCAACACTTTTCTAGAAGTTGTTCTTTTGTTTTAAATAACAATAACAAGAACAAACATTTCAGGAAAAGGATCTCTTCATGATGGAGAATTTCTTTGGTCTGCAATAACGAATACACTATTCATCAATTTTACATAGACATTGTAGGTGTCTACATCTTCATTAAGATGACAGAGATTATAAACAGCAGTGAAATGCACAAAATCCATCTCTTTGCTTTCCCTCTCATTGCTTTATCCCTTGTGATTGGTCACTTCATCTTCTGGTCACAGGGTCAGACCGCCTTTTGCTGTCCTTCTGATGTGAAATACATTCCATACGTCTGTAACTTGCATTGGTTAGTGAAATATGAGAAAAGACAAGTATCATTTCAAGATGGAAATGATACTTCTTCGTAAGAACTTGCAGTTATCTGACTTTCTGTTGCCATTGTCAAAGCAAACAGCAGTAATCCATATGTAAGAGCCTCGTTGGCAAGTAGGCCAAAGACAGGAAGCAAACCCCCTGGTTGCTCTGTAGTTAACAAGAGGCACAAACCTGTTGCCCAATCTACCACACTTTTGGAGGTAGGATCTAAATAACTCCGTCTACCTTGATTACATTCACAGTATAATTTATAGAAAAATCAAAGAAAATTTTATCTTTTAACAAAGCATATGCTACAGCAAAGATAATGCCTTAAAACTCTTTAATAGAAAAATGTGGATGTGTTTCTGTCCTGGTTATAGGTCATGTGTAGTATTTTGGTTTTATGATCAAACTATATTCTCCAGGTAAAATCTCCAGCTCACACTTTGACCAGTCCAGATTCACTGGCCCACCCTGAAAACATACGCCTTTATTTTCTTCCAAACCAAGACAAAGTTTTATGAAATAACAGTCATGGTCAGCCACCCAACCTTTCACATTTTCCTTGCTCTTAGCCTCAGCCTTTCATTTCCCTTCACAAAGTATCTTCTCTCCCTTCAGCCAAGTTCTCTAGACTTTGCTTCTGTGGTACTCTTCTGTCTGACAACAAAAAAAGCGATTATTGTAACTCCATACAACAGGTTCTGTGGAAATATTTGTGCTTCCGTTTCCACGGTAATTTAGACTGCTGCTATAAATGAAAAGTAAAGTTAGAGATCAATCTCACAGAATCTTTGCTAAGTGACATCAGTTCCATTGGTCATATTCAGGCTTTTGAGATTAGCTGGGTCACTTATAATTTCAGTGAAACAGACACCTGCAACTTTAAAGCCGCTTCTGTTGTGTTTCTCTATTATTTCTGTGATTGAAGCAGAAAAGCAACTTTGTGAGCAGAGTTGAATGCATAAAAACACAATGTGTGTGCATGCGCGCGTGCGCATGTGTGTATGTGTGTGTGTAAGCATACCTTCAAAGTACAAAACAAAATTTTAATTAGTTGGAAATTGATATTCATCTGTTTCAAAGTATGACAAATGACATGATATTTGTTCATACTCTTAAGACTCCACATTTATAGACTTATTTGACAGAAGCCTATGATGAATTCTAGAAAAATCAAAATAAAAGCAAAATGTGTTTTTTATTATCATCAGAAATAAATTCCTTTTTTCTCAAGCCACTGAAAGGAAATTTCAAAAATTTACGAAGTATAATGATATGGTATAATTTTAAGAAATGGCTTTTTTTATTTGTAGAAATATCTTTTTTTCTGCAAAATAGTGGTTTGTACAAGATTTAATAATTGTCTTCTCTAACTTCATCACAGTTACTAAATATAGAGCTTTGCTAGAAAAAAACTAGAAAGAAAAACAAAAGCATGTAAAGCCCCCAGCATTGATACTTTTTAGAAGTAAATTAATGTCTTCCAAAGTTAAACATATAGTTTGGGAATTGCTTTCAGATGAGTCATTTTATTCTTTTTTATCATAGAAAACAAAAAGATCTCAATTTGTCATAATTTAAATTCAATTTTTAAGATCCAATATTGACAAAAATGCAGTGTTATTTTAAAATCATAAAAAGTTCCTTGTTAGCCTAACCTGCATATTTTTAAAATTTATTTGACTGTAAATATGTTATAATTTTGGACAGTTTAATCACATGTCAGATTAATATTTTGTTCCCTGTAAATCCTTGTGTTGGTAGTCTACATATGAAAATGAAGGGGAATTTGTTAGGGAAAAGAAAAAAAACGGTACCATTTTAGAACTTATGGTAGTTATATCTCTGAAGAAGGGGATTTTTAAAAGAAAACTCCCTTACCGGAGTTACCCACACGCATCGTTTAAACATGAAAATTCTTTTTGTGTTGTTCAGTCTTTATTAAGAAGACTGTTGACTTCAATACTAAAAATATCACAAAGGATTTCTTACTGTTCCAAAAAATTTCTGAGCACTTGGTTTTCTGGTGATTAGAGTTTCTCGATTATTCCAGTTGAGGTTGATGAAGGTGGGGATTTTACATTTTCTGAGGCCTCACTATGGGCCCTAACTTCTCCTAAGAATTTTACACATGTTATCATATTTAATATTCACAATCATTGGATGAGAAATCTTTTACTATGCTTTCATCACAGAGGTGGCATTTAGGTTCAGAAGACTTGGTCACATCATGGGGATAAGAAAAGGAGCAAGAGTTTACAATGAGCTTCTGTTTACCTCCATACCTGTTATCATTTCCTTATTTCACATGGTTTCCCAAAAGATGCCTTTGCCACTTTGCTAATGTGGGAGACATTTGCAAAAGATTTGTCCACAAATACCTGATCAATTATTTTCCTTTTAGGAAACCATAGCACACAAAAGCTATATAGTTTGGAAGCTTCATCTATTTAAAATTATTAGAAATTTGACATGAAAAGCTGAAAGTAACTATTGAGGGCAAGCTTATCATGAACAAAAGGTGACAAGAAATACCCTATATTCCACAGCTGCTTTTGACGTCTATGGTTGGACTGCTAATCTTCAGGACCAAATATGTCACGTTCTTGAGTCTTCCTTCTCAGGATTTTCTTTTCTTGTAAAACAAATGTTTGATATGTTAGACCCTTATTCCTACTCATTTTTCTGAGAGTTGAAGATATCAGTTAAAACTATACTTTATTCTCCCTCTGTTAGCCAAAGTGGAAGCACAAATAAAGGCATTTCTTCTTTCGTTCATAAAATTGTGCTGCTTTAAGCAGGCCTCCTTCTCAGTTCAGGAACTAACTAGCCAGAGCTCCAGTTCCAGCCCGAGAGTCTTCAGAGGGTGCTGTAATTTTCCTTGTCTAATTTATATAAAATCTTTTGGTATCTTTCCACTGGTGTGTTTTTAACTGCAACTTTGAATTTTGGCATTTGTATTTTTTACATCTTATAATAAGACTTTTCTACCATACTTTGTTCCTCTTTTAAGATTTGTTGCAAAAATTCTAATTGACAGATTGAACAACAAAAGAACCCACTGAACACCCACTCATTTTTTTTTTTTTGAAGGGGAAAACATTCTATTAAAAAGTGAACAATGTAAGACACACACTGCTGAGCACTACTTCTTAATGAAATTCGTCTCCCCTCTCCTCAGTTCCTTCTTCCTCTCTTGCTGCCTCCCACCTCCACACACAAACAACAGGAAAAGCCCTCAGAAAACCAAGGCTAACAGCATCTACAGCCTAATGTGAGTTTCAAAAAAGACTTTGCAAAACTGGAAATCTTGATTTGTGTCAACGGGATGAGGCAGTAAATTATCAGAAGTCTGACTGCCATCTTGTTGAATTAACCAGACAATTTGCTGCGTGCTTGTGTTATTATTCAAGACAACCTATAAAATTCTTTTCTGTCTAAACATTATAAAAGTCTAATTCACTCACTTTGTATTGTAGATATTTTTAAGAAGCAATTTTTTTTTGTTTGAAAGCTATTAATAAGGAATGGGAAGCCTAAAGTATCCAAAATAAAGTTTATGATGTTTATAGATATTAGCAATGTGGACTAGAGGCTGTTTACTTTTAATATAAAATAAATGACAGGTAGTGTTCACATTTCATTAATTCAATCCTGGATGACATCACTCTGGGCTAACCTTGGTTCAGGTACAAGCGTACACATTACAGGTATAACAATAAAGAAACATTTTCTTGTAAAGAACTTCTTCAATTTCAGAGGGGAAAAAATGCCTAACAATTTTTATATATGCAAGGTTTAGTCCATAAAGAGAATAGGAATATCTTATCTTCTATTCAGCTAACAGGTTTCAACAGTTTTCTGAATGCTTATGAGTAGCTCAGAAATTCATATAAGTTCATGTAATTCACACAGCATCTGTTGTGAAAAAAATAAAGTGATAATTTACATCCAATTAAAATATTTTTCATTAGATAAAATGCTTTAATAAACCAACAAATTTATATAGGAAAGTAGCATTCATTGGGAATGAAATAAGACAATTTTCTGTAGCACACACAAAAGAATCAAAGACTCTCATTCAGAAATGAAACGAGTCGATGTCTTTTATGTGAAATTTTATTCCATGGATTTAAAAAGAAGAAAACCTGTGTGCCCTTCTTGCTTTGAATTTATGTAAGTTATTTAAATGTGTATCTGTCATTGGGTGTGTTCTTATTAAAATGCTGTGTCTGCTAAAGGGACATGCACTTCAGGAGACCCTCTCACCCACTGCCACCTTTCTGCCTTTAAGGACTTTCCCATGGGAATGTAGCAGCCAAGGAAATTTCAAAGGAAATTGAAAGCTCTTTTTATGACGCAAGGGTTCTTTACCTGTGAAAACAAGCTTCTGTCTAATTTGGCCAGTAATTATGCAAATTCATTCTGGACAGGCAGATGCCAATGGCGAAACACGAGAGAAGTGGAAGGATAGGAGTGTCAGGGAAAGAGAAAGTTGGTGGGTCTTCCTGTTTTTTTTTTTTTTTTTTTTTTTTACTTTAAATATTTTTTTTGCCTCCTCACCACTGCTGCTGGGTCATTTCTCTTAGAGCCACTAAAACGCCTTTGTCCGTCTGGAGGAGGCAGCCATGTGTCCGTGAATGCTTATTTAGTATGGTGAGGACAGATGGCCTGGAATTGCTGAAGAAGACCTTAAGATATATTTAAAAGAGGAAAGGGAAAGAAACAATCAGACAGGAAATAAATTAGAGAACAGGCAAGTGCGTAGCAAAGAAAACTGCGTGCACAAACACACACACAGGCACATGTACACAAATGAAGACAGATGATACATGGGTTAGGAGGACCCGACTTTCTAAATCTGTGTTTTCTGTTGAAACTTTACTTTTCATTGTTGCCAGTCGCTGTTTCTCTAGCAGAATCCTGTAACCAGTCACTAATATCCTGGACTCAGTCTGTCCTCACCAATGCATACTACACCTTCTAGTGTCCAAACTTGCCATGTGGCTTTTGAGTTGCCAAGACTCGGGGGAGTAACATAAATCAAAGAGAATTAAATTGAAATCTCTCACACCCTAAGTCAATGGTTTAATGTAGTTGCCTCATCATGAATTTATCTTGCCAGCATTGTATTTCCTCTTTGGTCACAATGTCAAGACAACATGCACACTGTTGCCAATTAAAGCGACAGTGGAGGGGTACTATATGCTCATTGAGGCTAAAGAAGGGTATGGGCATGGACGGAGAGGTCTCATTTGATATTGTTTCAAATAGACTGTGGGATGTTTAAGATGATAAAAAGCGACATTAGTGGATTTCTTATTATATACTTTTTCAAGTTATCACATTAACATTTCCCCCGTTTTCTTCAGATTTATTCTATTTCAATCATACTCTGAGTCTGCCACGTAACAGAGGGCTGTTGCTCCCATTGCCAGGTTTTCTGCTGCTCATAAAAATATTAGATTCCAAATTCCTTATTGCCTTTTGAGTTGTCATGGTTATCAAGTGACACCTTCTCTAAATTCCCTCTCATTTTAACTCTTTTCTGGTCTTTGTACAAACAGCATACTTGAAAAAACAACCAAGAGAGAGACAAACAGACAGACAGACAGAGACAGAGAGACAGAGACACAGAGAGACAGAGACACAGAGAGACAGAGACAGAGAGAAGCAGCAAATCTGACTGTTAAAAGTAGCAAAAGAAGCAAAACACACAAGGTACAAAAAGAAATATTTTGTTATCCACAAATAGAAATTAACATTTTCAGAAACATTAAATGTCATTAAATTTGAGAAGTGCATAAACTACCTGCTTTTTATGAAGGGTTTCTAACAAGCCCTGGTAGCTCTCTGCCTGCTAAGTAAGTTATTCTTGCACTGCGGTTGGAACTCCCCCGCAGCAGTCATCCCCACCCGTACCCACCACCACTACCAATCAGACAAGCAGCGGAGATGCTGGATTTCTAAAGTAAATATAAGGGGTAGTCTTTTGGATACAAACACCTTTAAAAATAGAATAGCAAGAAGACTCATAAACAGAGCATTCACAAGCGTACAATACTTTTGTCTTACAAAAACATCTGTTGCTCAGATGAGAGTCTGGAACGCTGGGTTCTCTGGACTGCCCTGAGAAGGTGTGCAGGGTGTTGGCTGGCTGTGGACCTGGCTTGCAGGGAGGTCAGCCTGCCTCCCAGCCTCCTGGCTCAGCAACTTCCCAGTGGTCGGCCTGTCTTACCATAATCACATGCTGGCGCCCCAGGCCTGTTTCTTAACTGTACTTTGTACCTTCTAATGAAAGCATCCCAAAATAGCCCCAACCGCTCAAATTCAGGGTAGCCGTGACCTCAGACTGGACTGCTGGACATACGCTTGCTCAGACAGAATGGCTGATGCAAATCCCCTCCGTGGTGACTGAGGCGCGCCCTCTCTGTGAGCTGTTGTCACTCTACAGCTTCTGCGTGCATGAAAGCATTCCAGAGCCTGTGACGCACAGCTGATTGGAAAACTTTAACCTAACGCACAGATTCCTATACTTAGAGCTACTTAGGAAAAAGAAATTTCATTTAACTTGTAGTTCCTTACCAAAGAGAAAAACTTTAAAAAAGGTTGGGAGGGGGGTAGTTATTAAGGCTTTTTTTGTATGTTTACAGCGGTAGAAATAGTAGCAAATAAAACGAACCTGTGGAAATCAAAGCAGTTAGTTCATTTGAAGAAAGTTACACTTTATTTACTCCTCTGTACAAGTGACAGATAATATTCCAACTGTTTAAAGTATCATTCTCACAATAAACTTCTGGAGAAACGATAGTGAAGCAGCTGTGGGTGAACATGTTCTACCGGACTCACAAGAATCTCATAGGCCTTCCCTCAGAAGGGTCCAGAAAAACAAAGCAAAATAGAGAGGCACCGCCATTCACGGAAGTTCCCTTGGAATACCAGGAAGACCGAAGGAGCTGGGTCTAGACGCAACAGGTGTTCTCTGGGCGCCGCGTCTCAGCAACCTAATCTGCTTCAGTAAGATTACACGGTGGCTTGGACCAAAGAGGCTTGCCCAGAAGATACATGTTAATGACTTGTTCAGGAAATAAGCAAAAAGTAAACTTAGATAAAAACTGAAGTGATGCATTTTGTAATTCTGGCATATTTAATATGCGTTTAGATCCTTTGGAAGCTGCTTTCCACCATAATGTGTATAGACTCACATGATAAGTCAACACCGGTTGATTTTTATATTAGCAAGAATATGTTTCTAAGGGAGCCTCCTGGTTTCAAGCATTCTATTGTGATCTAGACAAAAACAAAACCTGCAAAAAAGAAAATATGCGGGTATGTTTCTGTTTGAATACAGGCATTTTTATTTATACGGTAGCAATTCTCCTCCTACAGTTACGCTTTGTAAACATGGTTGAACGAGACTAGAAAGAAATCTTTTATTATCCCAGCCCTGGAACGCTTTCTGGCTCTAGCTGCCCTTGCTCTGAAGCGCCAAGCTATCAAAACCCGTGAGGCCATCGTATGGCACATAAACTAACAAGACATGAAGAGGGATGCCTCTCATGCCTTGAAATACAGCATGGTGAAACGAATCCCGCCCCTGCGGATGAAAAAATGTATCAAAGCCCCAAATTTGGATTCATTGTTTCTATGGCGAACCTATTTCCTTATAAGATTCTGAGTTAAAACTTTCTCATCTCACTGCACTCAGAGTCCATATTGGTTTCTAAATGTAAGAATGTATTTAATAATACAGTATACATATAGATAGATTTTATTTAGGCCACTGCGCACATTGTTGTACAGATATCTAATTATAGTACACTTCTTCAATAAGAAGCAAAAAGCTAAATGCAGTTTTACCTAGGAACTCTTTGCATCTGGCTACTTCCTCGTTTTTCTTGCTTACTGGGGGAGAGATGAAGCTGGCTTTCTAAAGAGTAACAAATAGCTTTTGAGATGAGCAGAAGTCTATTTACCCTGATAATTTTTGGCATGCTGCTTTCTCTAACTGTGAAACTCTTCTTTTCTTAAAATCAGTTAATTTTTTATTGCAGGCTATTTTTTCCCCTAGAAAGTAACCCCTTGTGTCTTCCTGAAGCTCCTCACGAATGATCTCTTTTTCTTCTAATTATATTTCTTCACCTTGGGAGAGGCGCACACCGCTTCAGGATAAGCAACCCAGCAGAGCCTAAGGTCAGGTGTGCCCTAGAATCTATCTCTAGAAATTACAATCCCGGAATAAGAGCAGAAGAGGGAAAGCAGAGGCAGAGTGGGGAATTGGTAACGAGATTAAGGCTCATTCTGAGGAATAATTAACCGAACAGCATCCTCTGTTACATCATTTGCTTGAAATCTCAGAGGACAGACTAAGATCTGAATCTGCTTCCTAAGAGCCACGGGGTTCACAAATTAGTTGTACAAATATCAAAGCCTTAGAGTTTTATTTCCCAAGTATGTGCTGCTCTGGGGTTCAGAAATGGAATTCTACCCGCGAACCAGCAGAACACACAATGTGCCGATGGCATCTGTACCTTAAGGACAATCCAGCTAAAAATGCCACATAAAAGGAGAAATAGTCCTAAAGTAATAGTTGACTTTCATTCCCTTTTACAAATGGGGCTCAGTGCAACAGCTAATGGGGGTCAGTGAAAGAAATTCCTAAGCTCCCTCTTGAAGTAAGAAGAACTTCTATTTTGGGTGAAGTCTGGGAACCATTATGAAGTGCAAACACTCCAGGTAGAGGAGGTGTAGGGAGAAAAAGGAGAAACATTAGCAGAGCTTTAAAAACCAAATCTTCAGCTGGGCTTTTGTTTAACACATATGCAAATTTGTGAACTGCTTCATTTGAATATTTATTTACTGCATTTGTGAAGGAAATTGGGGGATTATAGCCTCTCCCCAGCTGTGTTGTAGTTAATGACTGGTCAGCCTATTAGCCTGCTCTACTAAACGGATTCTCTGCACAAGCAACACCTTTTTTTTTTTTTTTTTTTTNTTACTCTGACTAGAAATTCTTCACACAAATAACAGTGAGGGAAACACAGCGCACCAAATCCAGGGAGAGCTGCACAACAAAAATGAAAAGATTGCCCCAAATCGTTAGACATACGCAAGAAAAGTGATAACATGATAGTGACTTTTGAATTATTGTAATAAAGAGAGAAAGCATTTGCTTTGCAAATACTGTGAGGGAGAAAAGGGAGTTGGCTAATAAAAATTTATTACTGAAAACTCATTCATGATGCTGTTCTAAATAGTCCCTTTCTTCCCCTGAACTTGCTTGGCTATTGTCTTTTACAAGCATAAACAAATATGTCGGTGTGAGTTTCAAAAATTGCTTGGGCAATTATTAATATTGGAGGTATTTATCAGGGATATAAATGTACTATACTCCATCTTCTTACTGCCAAAACACAAAAGGAGAAATGTGGTTTTTTCGCAAGCCAATCCTATGTATTGCCATTGTTCAAACAATTTATTTCAAGACATCAGTATCAATTTTGAAATTAAAGATTTGTGTTATGACAAAATCATTTCTAATGATTACTAGCTAGTAAACATCTTAACATTCCAAGGTCCTAATATATTAGCCAGTATCTAGCAATCTGCCATTTATTGATAGTTGAAGAAACAGCATCTGTATACATGTGCTATTCAATATGGAAAATTCATTTTATCACCAAACTGTCTCGTTTATGTCTTTTTAAATTTTATTTAATACTGATCTACTGTTTAGAGTGAGAACACGCAGTAATTCTAATATACGCAGCTAATCCATAGAGAAGATGAATTAAAATTACCACCAAAGTTCTAGTCTGTATTTTTAGGTCTAAGAAAAACCTGCACTTTTTAAAAATAAACTATTATTAATGAAGAAAATATAAACTGACTTATTTGCCTGAAACTATAAGATTTACGTAAACAAATTGAACTTGCTCATGTCTGAGGCATCATGAAGCAGGACAAAGAACGTGCAAGCAATTAAGACATAAGAAAGCACTACGGAAGTAAAATAATTGCGAAATTGCATATTACCTATTAGACTGACAGCTCAAATATGTACACAACAAGATGCTACCAGAGAAATAAGAAAGCAATCATGTTAAGGCGAGAACATTACAAGGACAAGCGCGCCGCTCAGGAGCCCACTTTCACTCCTCCAGAGTTGAGGTCACACTAGTTCTCCCGTGATCCTCGTGCATTTCCAGGTAGCAAGAGTGACTGCCACCCTTCTAGGTTGAGAGAGGTGCTGGACACATATCAGTGGCATCCCCCCTTCTAACATGAGTTTCTAAAGCGATCCGCAGGCCCATCAGGGATATTTCTAGTTCATTCCTTCTGTGGGGCAGAGGAAGACAGATTGCTGGATCAGATAGTGCAGTAGGCTGTCTACTGCATTTGAAATGTGCCTTTTTTTGAAGCAGCAGATTTATTGATTTTCTTAAGTAGAAAATATGCACCCGGACATTAGACAAACACAGACTAAACACAGACTGAGGAAAAGCTGATAATTTGATTAAACTGACTGAGCTTTTGTTGTCTGTGTTTGGGGAATTTCCAGTAATGTACAAGTGCCAAGAGCCCCTCTTCTGATTTTAACAAATCAAATCCCTAGGCACACGGATTTTACAATTGGGCCACACTTAGAGAATTGTTTGCCTTTAGGAAAATATTTGGAAGGACTCAGATATTGCTTCAATCGGAAGGAAGGTGGGGTGGAAGCTTGGCTCGGCTCATACACAGGACGTTCCTCAGCAAGGCCTCAATGTTGGCCAGCCAGAAAGCACTTGGTGCAGAGCCCTGGCTGCTGCCGTGCGCTTAGCATGCACAGTAATAACACGAGTTTCATTCTGTCGATGTCGATATGCTATCTTTAAAAAGAACTTTCAAATTGTCCAAGGAAATATTTTGTATCTGCCTATCCATCCTTTCCATAAATAAAAATAAAATGCCATCTCTAAAATGTTGTAGCATCTTCTGCTTCAGATGTGGCCCATTAACTGTATTTTGCACAATTTTGAGTCTGAATTGAGTTGAATATTTAAGGCTTCTAATGCTGTTTCTCATAATACCACTTTACGTGGTTTAGAGAACAGTCTGATTGTCACACAATGCCAAAAAGGGCTGGTTATTTAATTTACCTGTGCGGAGGTCTGAGATGGAATTAGTGGCAGCAGGTGCACATGTGGTGTGAAGTGACCGGAGAAAGGGGGAAAGGTGTGAGGAATGTGGGGCCTTGGGCATGAACCGAACGAGACCATGGGAACGTCCACTGGGGCTGTCTCCAAGCTACCTTTCCATCTTTTCTGCTCATCCACACCGTGATATTTATTTATTTATTTTTTGCAGAACTGGGTATTGAACTCAGGCCCTTGAGCTTGCCTGGGAAGCGCTTACTCCACTGAGCCATCTCCCCAGCGCACCATGATATTTAGAAAGACTCTAATTTCCTAATATTCTGCCAAGACAGGTCACAAAATGACCATTCCCAGCTGTTTTATCACAGCCTTTCATCTCTTCTTACACCTCAGGTCCCAACTTGCTAGGTTTTTCCTTACTCTTTCTGCATATTATTCTGAGTCTTTTTTTTTTTTTTTTTGGTGGAACTAGGGATTGAACTCAGACCCTTGCACTGGCCAGGCAAGAGCTTATTCTACTGAGCCATCTCCCCAGCCCCTATTCTGAATCTTCTGTTCATCAGTATTTTAGGCTAATGTTTTGCTCCATTTCCACTCACTCAATCCTCAAAACCTTATGTCTTATAACAATTTCTCTCCTTGCAATTTCCGCCTATTCAAGTCTTTATTGCATGGTGTCTTCTAGAACTTGCTGCTCCAGCTCTTTTGCATGGTAAACTATTTGATCACAATTTTTTCAGAATGATTTTGTGTGTCCAATTGAG
>NDGM011112500.1:0-10035 GCA_002564305.1 Octomys mimax
CAGCGAGGCGGCGGTGGCGGCGGCGGCGAAAGAGGAGAGGAGGACGGGGGCGGCGTCGGACTGGAGCCCAGCGGCGGCGCGAGCTGCCCCGGACGCGGCCGTGCGCTCGCCCGCCGGGCCCCCACCCCCGAGCTACACCCTGCCGTGCCCAGCTCTGCCCGCGTCCGTGCCCCCGCGGGGAGCGCGCTGGGGCTGCCCCCCGAATGACGGGCGGAAGGTTCGACTTCGACGATGGCGGCACCTACTGCGGCGGCTGGGAGGAGGGCAAGGCGCACGGGCATGGCATCTGCACGGGGCCCAAGGGCCAGGGCGAGTACTCGGGCTCCTGGTCCCACGGCTTCGAGGTGGTCGGAGGCTACACCTGGCCCAGCGGCAACACCTACCAGGGCTACTGGGCGCAGGGCAAGCGGCACGGGCTGGGGGTGGAGACCAAGGGCAAGTGGATGTACCGGGGGGAGTGGTCACATGGTTTTAAGGGGCGCTACGGGGTCCGGCAGAGCCTGTGCACCCCCGCCCGCTACGAGGGTACCTGGAGTAACGGGCTGCAAGACGGGTACGGCGTGGAGACCTACGGGGACGGAGGTGAGCGGCGTCGCAGGCGGCTCCGCCAGCCGGTGCCCGGGGCTGTGCCAGGGCTGCGGGAAGCGGGGAGGACGGAGGCGCACGTGTCCGGAAACCCGCCAAAACACCTGGGGGCGCCTCCCTCGGCGGAGGGGGCTTTGGGACGCGACCTGCACGCGAGGCTTGGCTCCGGGCCGGTTCTCGCAGCCGGCCGTGTCGGCGCGGGCGGGGGCGGGGGCGAGGCGTGAATATACCTGGCCAGCGCGGCGCTGCGGCCGGGAGGCTTGGGCTGTGGAGAGGACGCTGTCACTTGAGCCCGTCACATTACGTTCCTGATCCCTCCCTTTCCCGGCTGGGTTTGAAATCGCCACTCCTGTGGAGTTAGAGCGGACGCCCTGAGCTTGTGAGGTTGCCGGTCCGTGCTGACCGTTCCCCGGGTTGGTTTCACGTGGAGTCTCGGATTTCGCTTCTGGTCCTCTAGTAGCCTAAAGATAGAAGCCAGAACCCCATAACTAGGATGTTGGGGAACTGAACCTTATTTAGTATGCCTTTGGAAGCACCCTTGTTATGGGCTTCAAGAGACCACCTGATGCAGGTGGGATTCAGAAAATCAATTTTCTGGTCCCAGTTTTCAATGGTTCCTTAAAGTACTTTTTTTCAATTAAAAGAAAAGCAACCTTAACTGATCTAGAATCTTTGGACAAATTACTGAAAAAACATTTTAGAAATGGGCAACTGCATTTTTGAAAATATAGTTGAAAAGTATATTGTTCCTATAGCTGCTAAGTTAGCCACTACAGTGCTTTGGTTCCTAGTACTGAATCACTGATTGAATTAAGCTGTAGACCCAAACAGTAACCCTAGCTATGAACAAAAATCACCTTGTATTAATAGTTAGCAAAATTTGTAAAACAAATTGTGTGTTTATAATAGTTCCCTTTTGTTGTTAGAAAGATATACATCATTGAAACGGGTGTCAAACTTGATGAACTTCTTTGTATATGGAGCTGAGAAAAATGAATGACGTTTTGGCACAGTACATTTTCTGATAAACATAATCATGTTTAATTGAAAAGGATTGTAGGAGGCGATGTCACCTTTTGGAATTAAGCTGCTCAGAGTTGGAGGATATTAAGGGATCCAATTAAGAGTTTCTCCAGCCCACTGCAACCCCAGTTAGTCCATTGCTTATATAAAAGCTTATACCATTTGTACACTTCACTTACTCAGAACACTTGGGCTGTGTTTCAAATGCAAAACACAATGGTAGGATTTTCTGAAAAGGACATCTTTTTGTCCTACAGTATAAATAAAGGACATGGTTCTCATACATTAAAAGGGAAAAACTTTAGTACTTTTTTGTAGGCTGTATTGAATCTGGGCACAAAGTGCCTTCATTGAGAGGTCTATAAATGTTTGTGATTTTCTTGGAAGCCCGAACTTCCAACGGAATTACATGCTCAAGAGAGGAATGAAAAAAAAATTAATGTGGTTATTTTATAATATTTTAAAATCATGAGTAGTTCAGTTTTGGAAGGTTAAAAATACTTTTAAAAGTAAAAAGTAACTTTTTCAAGTTACTACTCATTAAATCAATCTCTTGATTCAGAGTGTTCATTATACCTAGTGATCCAAATATATATAGCTCAGTAAAAGCTGGCTATGTGTACTGGTCCTCAGAACATCTTTAAAAATAATCTGTCTTCTGTTTTAAGATTTCTTCTTAAACATCTTAAATTTGGCAAAAAAAAAAAAAAAATCTTAAATTTGGCAGTGCCATAGTACTGTGGGGTTTTTTTCTACCCCAAAACCCCACTAATGTGCTATAATTAGGAAAGAAAATTTAAAACTACTTCTAAATGTCCACTCTCTGCTCGTCAACTTTGTTTTTCCTCCTGTCACTTCATTGGACTCTCCTTACACATTAAGTGGAAGTGTATTGCTGTGACGATTTCATAATGAATAATGAGATTTTGGGCCAGAAAGGAATATCACTTTCCCTATTCTTGCTAAAGAGCGAGCTTGTTTTTGCTTGCTTATATAAAAGCTTATACCATTTGTACATTTCACTTACTCAGAACACCTGACCACCCTCACATGTCTGTCCATTCCCATACAATCAGATTTAGGGACAATCTGATTCCATGTCTTCTGTGGTGACAGTAGGGTAAAACAGGAGGATGAAAATGGTAATTCATGTGAGAAGTAGCACTTAATCTTATTAGTGGTGTGTGTGTGAAGTGTTACTGAAATAGCAACCCCTGACTATTAAGAATAAGTTATACTATTCTCATGAAACACAAGCCTAGGTACCCAAAGCTTTTGGTGCACATTTTGGTATGCTGCACTTTGTTTTTTCACCTGTCATAAAATGATTAAGATAGACCAATTGTTTTGCTAACTACCTTGCACATAACAAATCTAAGTTGGACACAGTAGTCCAAATTTAAAACTCCCTATGAATTGGATTCCTTCCATAACAACATTGTGCAGTTAAGAGGGCTAGATGTAAAAATTCAGCTCCCAGATGAACACGATTCAAAACCATACCTGTAGAAATAACTTCAACATGTGTGAAATATGCATCTATATCTTAGGAATCAGGAGGAACTAATTACAACTTTATTTGAGCAGCAGGAAGAAGTTGGAGTCCACCTTCTTCATAAATACATTTTTCCCCACCATATTCATTGACTAAATGAAACCTCTTTTAAATTTCAGATGATAACCTTATAATTTGACTATAAATTAGTTTCTAGCAATGCCACTAAGGAAGTCTTTTATCTACTGTAATTTAACAAAATAGGAAGGAGCATGTGGCCAGTGTTGCTGTTCTCCATCTCCCTGCCTGAGAGATAAGCAGAGACTTAAACTTTCTAGTTATTGTGTTTCTTTAAACAGCCTGGATTTTCAAATATTACTTAGGAAGTTCTAAATGGCTGGTCTTACCTTTGGAGATACCAGTTTAAGGAAACTATTAATTTTTCATCAATGTTAAACAGTTAAGATATTATGCTCATATTTAAAAAACAAATACATCTAGTTGCATCTTTACAAATTGTTCTAGCAAAATAAACTTGTCATTATGTAGAAGAGTTTGGAAAGTGATTATAGTACTATTAAGTGAAGCAAAGTATTAAAGATAAGATAGTTTATTTTAGTATGTGTAAGTCAAGTTGTATATTATTTTATCCTAGAGTCTAAATTTTATATATATAGGCAAAGGAAATATCAAAGTTGAAATTTTCCAATAATTTAACTCTCTTTCCTGTTAGGGTGACAGTGTTTGAAGTTAGCTAATACTCAATAGGAAGCTTGTTACTCTAAAATATTTTACAGAACCATTGTAGCCTTTTAGGTTTATCCTCTTAAGAAGGCTTCAGCCCACTCATCCCTTCAGAAGTTCATAGATATCAGGTTAAGACTGCATATCTAGTTTTAAACTAATAGTGTTTAGATGAGATATCATGTCTGCATCTTGTACTATGAATAACTACTACAAAGACAATATGCAATGTATTAATTATTGTAACTGTCCTACTAACCTGTTTTGAAACTGTCTCATTGCTACTTCTTTCTCAATAAAAAAGACTGCATATCTACTCAGAATATGGCATTCATAGTTCCAGACCCAGACTGACAATTCCACTCACTGTCATTATATTTTTAGCTGTTTACATGGTATAAATATTTCAGAATGAATAGAAAGAGAAAGTTGACTTGGAATTTGTCAAAACATGATTTGAACGCCATTAAATTTTAGCTTTTAAAGTACAGTGAAATAATTAGCCTTTGTTTACACAGTGGTATAAAAGCACTAGCATTGTTCAGTGTATTTAAAATAATATATCCTGTGCATTGGAAATGTGTGCATAATTGCATAATATATTGAACATAATCCATAATCTATTGAACATAATCCATCTCCATTGGAAGTGTGTTTGTGCTTGTGGTCATATAAAATGCAAAGTGCAAAGTAAACCTAAATAATCAGACAAGGAACAAGATTAAGATAGACCATAGTCATGATTTATTTTCAATAACACTGTGAGTTATGATAACACACAAGTTATTATATTTCAAAATTTCCAGGTAGCTGCTTTTGGGGAATACTATGACATAAAATTTGCCATTAGTTAAATTACCTCAACTTTAAAAATTCTAAAATCCCTAACTTAACTTTCATTTCCTTTAAAGATTATTTAGGGGCCGGGAATTTAGCTCAGCGGCACAGTGCCTGCCTGGCAAGCATGAGATCATGAGTTCGATGGCTGGCGCACACACACAAAAAAAACACTATAAAGATTATTTAAAAATCTGTACACATTATTTTTGAAACATCTTTGCTTACTTATTTACTGAAAATGAGCGCTATTAGATTCCCTGTTACTGAAACTGTCAGTACATCTTCCCTCACAGCTAAAGGTTCATACAGTGACAGGAGGGGTTTCCTTTGTTTCCTATCTGTAATTTCAAGGCTACAGGTCATATTTTTGTTAGCCACTATGGTTGATAAGCCTGGTCGTGGACGTACAACCCTGAGAGTTTGAGCATTTTGTGTTCTTTTGTAAAGTTATTTCTGCCTTCAAGGTGCTTCCAGTCAGCGACGTGATTCAAAATGCAGTGTAAGGTTGGGAAAATCCATAGAGAATGGTCAGGAGAAAGAAATCTAGCGAGGAATGTACACAGCTTGACCTTTTCCCTTGGAAGCAAAACGATGCTAAATTGCTCTGGGTTTCGTGGGGGTTTGTTTTGTTTTGTTTACTAGAATCAGGATTGATAACCGTATTTACCAGATCACTCTTATCTCATTGAAATCCAAATGCTAGTCCTAAGTATTAAATGTTTTTCCTGCTCTAAAAAGCACGCAGTAAACATAACAGAAAATCTAAGGCTACTCCAAATTTTGGCAGCTCAGGATTCAACTGTTCAAGCCTGTCAATAATTGTAAGTCTTTGTGCTTGTTGGCCAGTAGCCAGCAAGTCCCTGAAAGTCATTGTTTAGAATGTTTTGAAAAGCTAAATTAACAAAATTGGCAAATAAAATTCCTTTCACCTTTTTTGCACTGTCTGTATTAGAAGAAATTTTAATGGGTTCGTTTCAGGGAGAAAGCGGTGTACTAATGATGGCTTTTTTCTATCAGTAATATGTGACTGTCATGTGAAAATATGCATGAAGTTTTAAGTGAAACCAAAAATTGGGCTATTGGGAAATCCTGAGTAGATACAGTAGAGTCGCATAGCCAAAATCACACATGAGGGTTCATAAGTGGAGAAAAAGTGACCTCTGGGATTGACATTGTCTGGGGTTAACACTGAACTGTGGTGCGTTTATTAAACCTGGGGCCAGCGCACCTGTGTTTTGCGCCCTTATGGCGCACCCAGGCCCGCAGCCCCACGTCTCCCCCAGCCACACTAACGCAGCATTTCTCGTGTCCCCCTAAGGTACCTACCAGGGCCAGTGGGCCGGAGGCATGCGGCATGGCTACGGTGTGCGCCAGAGCGTGCCCTACGGCATGGCCACGGTGATCCGCTCACCTCTGCGCACCTCGCTGGCCTCCCTGCGCAGCGAGCAGAGCAACGGCAGTGTCCTGCACGACGCGGCGGCTGCAGCAGACAGCCCCGCGGGCACCCGCGGCGGCTTCGTGCTCAACTTCCACGCGGACGCCGAGCTCTCGGGCAAGAAGAAGGGCGGCCTCTTCCGCAGAGGTTCCCTTCTGGGAAGCATGAAGCTCCGCAAGTCCGAATCCAAGTCTTCCATCTCCAGCAAGCGCAGCTCGGTCCGCAGCGATGCGGCCATGAGTAGAATTAGCTCCAGCGACGCCAACTCCACCATCAGCTTCGGCGACGTCGACTGTGATTTTTGCCCCGTGGAAGACCACGTGGATGCCACCACCACGGAGACCTACATGGGCGAGTGGAAGAATGACAAGCGCAACGGCTTCGGCATCAGCGAGCGCTCTAACGGCATGAAGTACGAAGGCGAGTGGGCAAACAACAAGAGGCACGGGTACGGCTGCACTGTGTTTCCTGATGGCTCCAAAGAAGAAGGAAAATACAAAAATAATATTCTGGTCCGTGGAATAAGAAAGCAGCTTATACCAATAAGAAATACAAAAACTAGGGAGAAGGTGGACAGAGCGATTGAAGGCGCGCAAAGGGCAGCTGCCATGGCGAGAACCAAAGTGGAAATAGCCAACTCAAGGTATGTAACCCGGAAGGGAGGCTTGGCCGCCCCAGCCCACAAAAGATGGGGATGCTGTGCCCGTCATTCTGCTAGTGATGTTCCCAAGTGGGTTTCTACATTTGCCCCGATCCAAGCTGGGAGATGATTGATCCCCATAGAAAGTCTGAAGTGTACCTGCATTGTTCTGGAAGTTTCTCTTGCCAAAAAAATTGAAGGTGCAATGAGCCCCCTTACTGTTCTAAATTTCCTATTTAACATCATGATAGAGTCATATACTGGGGCCATCTTCCTGAGGCCAGAAAGTTACATTTTTTTTCAAAGAAAGACCTTTTGAAATATTATCACAGAAAGCTCTCTGCTTTGGGAGACAAAAAGAAAATCTAGTATTGATATGTAGTTGTGTTCTTATAGTTCAATTGGGCATATGTAGAACTCCCATAAAACAACCCCAATTTATAAAATTCAGCATCTATTGTTTGAAGCCTTTTAGATGAAATTGGTTTTGAAAAAGCCACAATCTAGCAATGGCAAAAGTAGAAAGTTATGTCACAAAATGTATCATACATAGTTTAAAATGACTATGGAAAAGGCAGAAGCTAAAGCTTGTAAAAATCACCACCTTCTATACAGGAAAGATTAGATCACTGGTGTATTAAAAGGAAAGGGTTGGGGGAACCTGCCATGGACAGATGGGACTCTCGCTGTGCCAAGACTGGAAGAAAGTAGAGCAAAGGAGAAGGCTGCAGTAAGTGGGAGAAAGAGGGTGAGCGTTAGAGTGACGGGGGTGCATGTGGGCGCAGAAGGCCCTCGTGCCTGAAGTTTTACCACTAATAGCAGGGCTCAGGGACCCCTGCAAAAGAGACGGTGAAACTTACTGGGGATATGATTTTATTAGGGATGCTGCTATGTGTTACAAAGGAAGAAACATAAATTATACCTGGAAATTTTACTCTTAGGCTTATTTACATGGATACTGACTGAAGTTTTGTGTGACTTGAGGTGTGAGTTTGGCATTGAATATTAAAAATCTTGTTCCTGCTTCAGTAGTACCCTACTGTTATACTGGCCTCTCCGAAGCCACAAAATATTGGCATGTCTTCTGGTTTTTATTCTTAGCAATGAATTAACAAGCACCTCTTTTCTTGTTAGAACTCACAAAATTTCTGATATTTGGATCTTTTGATATACCAAAAACTAGCAGTTTTATGTGGTTCAACGTAATGCTTTGAATTTCTGGAGTATCTTTTTTCCCCTAATACCCCTATTTTAGGGCTACTACAGTGCTTCTGAGTGTCTCCAACACTAATTTTAGAGTAGAAAAGGTCATGTTTTTACATATCTTTAGTTTGGTATTATGTTAAGAGTCCTTTTTCTCTTTATCCCAAATGAATCCTATTTTGAAGTGAATGTTTCTTAGTAATCAGGACAAGTTTCATAAATGTCTCACCTGTCTTCTCTGCTGAGCATTTTATTTATTTATCTATTCATTCATTCATTCATTCATTCATTTAGTGCAGGTTCTATAGGGTCTTACTACACAGATCGGATTTGTAGTGATTCTCCTGTTTTCAGCTTCCCAAGTACTGGGATTACAGACAGGCACACACAAGCAAGCACCACCATGTTCATTCTTTTTTTTTTTATCAATTTTATTTGTTTTAAGTTTTGCTCATTGGCATTATTATCTTTGTAGGGATTTTTTTTATACTTTTATTGAAAAACAGCAATGAGACAGTTTCAAAACCAATTAGTAAGACAGTTCCAATAATTAATACATTGCATATTGTTGTCTTCTTAGTGGTTATTCATAGTACAAAATGCAGACATGATATCCTGTCCACAAACACTATTAGTACAAATCTTTCTATTCATTGACCCATGCCCAGTCTTAATCACTGTCCCAGCACACACCCAGGGCGGAGTTGGCACGGCCAGCCTGGGATTGAACCTCCAACCCCTGTGTCTACTTAAGCAGGCGCATTAATCCACTGAGCTATCTAGCTGGCCCAGCATCTTTTATTTTAGATCATAGATTTCTGTGTTTAAGCATCAGATCTATTTGGCTTTTCAATTAGCTTGTTACAGAGACCACCTGGCATACCTAATCTTGCTGGCTTCCCAGGACCTCCTCAGCAAACTCTTGAGAGCTGACCCTCTCCCTTTTGCTAGTTTCTTAGCCTCTAATTTAAAATGCATTCCTAGATTCTGCCATTTTTTTTTCGTCTTTAAGTTTAGTAATGTACCAGAGACAAGTTCAGTCTTGAAAGTTCAGCAGATGGAAAGTAAACCTGTGCAGGACACTAGCGAACAACTTATTTTACTTACATATTTGCATGACTAATTTTAGTTGGAGCGAAATAACAAAAGGGGACTATTTGTGATGAAAAGATGACCTCTGTTTAGTATCATGAAATTCTCTGTGTTGAAAGACTGAGAGATAATGTCATGTGGTTGGGGAGCACTCTGTTATATGGTTGTAGTCAGGAACCCTTTAACCTAAGACTTTATACTGTCATCCAGCTAACTGCTTCATAAAGATTTCACTGTGCTGTTTAACCAACAATTCATTGTGCTCAGTACAATAGACCGGTCACAGAGGGACAAATACTGTATGATTCCTCTTAGATGAAATATCAAAAATGTTGAAACTCAGAAACAGTAAAATAGTTAAGGGCTGAGGGGCAGGAAATAGGGACTTGCTGTTAAAAGATGTAGAGTTAGAGTTATGTGAAATGAATAAATTCTAGAAGTCTTGTACAACATCATGGCTATGGCTAACAGTACTGGATTGTGTGTTTAAAAATTTGTTAAGAGGGCAGGTCGCGTGAAATGTTCTTAATATTAAAAAAAAATAAACTATTCAGATAACACAATAAACAAGAAGATTAAAGATAAAAACATTTCATTAAACTTTTCTATTTCACATCCCAGGAAAATGGGTCTGCCATTGCACCTTGTCCTATTTTGTCTAAGCAAAGTCTCAAGTTGGCTCTGGAGGATCATAATTGCATCCTTCTATGATGTCACAGGGAAATCATGAGACACAGAACCATCCATGTTTGGCACAAAGGTTCAAGAAAATATGGCAGATTTGTAGACTTTTGCTTTGCCTCTCTGAAGCGAGAGGGAGAGAGGTGTGTTTCCACAGTCAACGTATGGGAGCCTCATTTCCTCAGGCTTATTTTACAGCCCTGTTTAATTCTTATAGGTTAGGAAATATAGGTATAAGTTAGTAGATGGTAAATACTCTGTGGTAGAAGTAGAATGTATATATGTAGTTTACTAGCA
>NDGM011112503.1:0-10273 GCA_002564305.1 Octomys mimax
ATCCTGAGATCCTGTACCTCAGATTGTAGATCCTTTGTCAGTGTCAGCCATATGGATAAGTCAAGCAATATAGTTTAATAAAGTACTTTATACTCAGATTTTTCCCCAGATTAGTTTATGGTCCCTCCTTTTTGTGTTCTATGAGCTTTCGGCACCGTTGTGCATTTAGTTCTTTTATGACCTAACATATTTTTATTTCTCCCTTCTTCTTAGTCTGATGATCTGACTACCAAATCCAGCTATCTTTTATCACCATTTTCTGTTTTAACTTCTTAGCACATTTGATCATGGTGGCACTGTTTCTTAGTTGCTCTTACCTTCACTTCCAAGTATTATTCTTTCTTTTTTTTGCCCAATGTCTCTGTTCTTTCTGTGCTCTTGTTTGATGAGCCTTCTATTTATTTTCCTATCTCATATACAGACATGCTCTTTTCATTTTTCTTACCCTAGCTTTTTTCCTCAGAGCACTTTATATATGGCTAATGCCTTTACTGCAACCTCATTGGGCATATCTTCATTCTTTTCTACCTTTCAGTGTTTTCAGATACTCTTTTAATTAGGAGTTTGTGCTTGAGAGTCAGTCAGCAGGTCAACCTTTAACATCTAATCTGTGCGCCTGGTTAGCTATATGACTTTGGGTTCCTTAACTTCATCCTTAGTCCCACAGTCACTAAATCAGGGCAGTAATTCCTGCTTTGTAAAGTTGTCAGAGATTAATACAATAACATATATAATCCTTGGCATACATTGTAAAAATCACTAAATGGTAGTTTCTGTTGTTTGATTGTAGCTAGACTTTTCAGCCTAAATAAATCTTCTTAACACTCATGCTGTATTTTTATCCTAAAATTCTTGGTTCACTCTCCTCCTTCCAGACCTAACACAACCACATCCTTGATAATAGACTTTTTGTATTATCAAAACAAAAATTTCAATGATACTCTAGTTACTTGTTCCGCTATACCTAATTATAGCTCAATTGGATGATCGGGCATTATAAGTCAGGGTCAGTATCTTCAGGGTTTGAAACTTGTGCATTCTAACTCATCAGGTTATGATGCTATGGAATTGAAGATGCTGAAAATCTTAAATTTAACTTTGATGCATTCCATATGCAACACAAGACTTAACATTTGTGTAGTTCCTTTCACTACAGAAGGTAATACTATTCTTACGTCCATTACAGATGAGAAAGCAGTAGAAAAGTTATGATTTGTCCCAATCCACATAGTAGTTAGTTGGATTTAAATGTTTTTTGAATCACAGTGCATTGTTGTTCTGTGTATTAAATATAACATTTATTTAGTAAATGAAATAAAAATATTCATTTCATTATAAGCATTTTAAGTAGTACAGTTGATGAGGTTTCTTATGTATTATATTTGACTTTTCAAATGTTAAGCCAACCTTGCAGTCCTGAAATGAAGTGAACATGCTAGTGACATGTGATGCCCCAAAATTGCCACAAAAATGAACTAGATGCAATTCAGTTTTTGTATCTGCATTTGTAGAGGAATTGATCTCTAGTTTTCTCTTTTTGTGAGGTCCTTTTAAAGTTTTGTTATCAGGATTATGCCATCTTTATGAAACAATTTGTGAAGTATTTTCTTCTGTTGTATTTTCTGAACAAATTTTTATAGATTGTTGTTTCTTTAAATGTTTGCTAGCACCATTTCCCTTTCATGACTGTTTTGGCGACTTTTATTTTTGAAGGAATTTGTTCTTTTTGTCTGTGAACTGTGTTGTTTCTTTATGATCAAGTCAATGAATGCAGGAATAACCTCTGTTTCTCTTGATACTAATACTTTATGTTCTGCATTTGGTCATTTTACCAGGTATTTATTGACTTTATATTTATTGGAGGTGTTCTTTTGGTCTGTTTTAAGCTTAAGTAATTTTGGTCTTTTAATTTTCTTCTGTCTAGTTTGGGTTCATTATTTTATTTATTTATTTAATGTATTTGGGTGTTACAGGGTCTCACTGTGCAGCTTGGACTCAGTGATCCTCCTGTTTTCAGCCTCCCCAGTGCCCTGACTCTCTGGCCCGTTCAGCCTGTCCTGGGGGCAGGGCTTGTGTGGCACATGCTTGCCTAAGCAGGGGCTTTAGTCTGCTGCGCTATCTCACCAGCCCCCTAGTTTGGGTTTATTCTGATCCTGTACTGACAGATTTTTAGGTCATTGGTTGGTAAATATTTCTTCTCTTGTTTAATAGACATTTCAAACAGTATTTCTCCCTGAGAATTTTAATGGCATCACACAAAAGTTTTTTTGTGGTATTTGCATTATCACTTAGTTAAAAATATTTATTAATTTATGATTATTATTATTATTGGGTGGTTTTTTTGTTTCTGTTTTTGTTTTTTTCTTTCCAGTACCAGGGATTGAACTCAGGACCTTGCACTTGCTAGGCAGGAGCTTGTTCTATTGAACTATCTCCCCAGCTCCTTATTAACTTATTATTGCTTCATTGATTTAAAGAATTTTAAGAAGAGTATTACCGGGCTGGCAAGACAGCTCAGCGGACTAAGCATCTGCTTAGGCAAGTACAGGAATTGGGGTTCAATCCTTGGCACCACATGCCACCCCTGCCCTGGGCATGCTGAGTGGGCCACAGAGACTAGGCGTGGTGGTGCAAGCCTCTAGTCTCAGCACTGGGGAAGCTGAGAACAGGAGGATCAACCCAAGCTGCACAGTGAGACCCTGTACCAGATATACGAAAAAAAAAATTTTAAAGCACACACTGTTTCAGACTTTTAAGTGTAAGCCTCCTTTTAGGGCTTAATACTTAGATTAACTTGACTGTTAAAATGCACTTAAAAATAGCTGTTCTGCAGTGGGTCATTGTATTATTCATCGCCTCAAGATTGTTAATAACGTTCAGATTTTCTCCTTTGATGGGTCATAGCAACAGGAACACGGTCTGGGTAATTTATCTCCATTCAATATTGTGTAGTTTTTCCTTAAATTTGGTTACGTTTTCTTTGTGTATTTCAGAGGTCTACTATTAGGTATGCAAATATGTGATTGTTAGCACATCCTAATGTCTTGACTTATTGTCATGAAATTTCTTTCTTTGATTTCCAATAATATTTTACCTTGAAGCTTATTTAAAGAGGTGTTTATAACTAGTCCAAATTAATGAAACAGTACTGTCTAGATGACCTATTTTTGTAGACAAAATACCTTTAACATTTTAAATAGTCATGCTAATAACATCTGCCTTATAGTTGAAATGTATATAGGCCTTTAACATTTAATGTAATTATTGATGTCTTCCCTTTTGTTATATTTTCTGTTTTGTTATATTTTCTATTTATTTGTTATAGATATTATTCCTTCTTTCCTGATCTATTTTATCTTCAGTGTTTTTTAGAATTTCATTTTAGTTTCTTTTGGCTTTCTGCCATATGCAGTGCTACCTTGGTTCACAAACTTAATTCGTTCAGCAATTTTGGACAAGGTGCCCACTTCTGTGTTTCTGTGGGAAAGATGGCTGCAGTCATGTATGACCCAAAGCAGAGTTTGCAAACGAAAACAAAATTTTTCTGAATGATTTTGTGTGAAAGCAAAAGCATTTGTGAACCAGAGTAGCACTATATTTTTACATTATTCTTTTTTTGGTGGTTCTAAATATATATTTTTAACATCTCACAGTCTACCTTAGAGTTAATGGATTGCCTTAGAAAGGTAACTGTGCACGTTCATTTCCTTCTCCTTCCGTCCTGTACATGTAGTAATCCCTGTGTGTATGTGACCTTCACATGTACTATGCGTACTCTGATCTAATGTTGTGATGTTTTCCTTATATAGTCCCACTTATATGAAAGAAATCGAGAGAAGAAAAATTCTTATATTGCTCTACATATTTACCATTTTTGATGCCCACGTTTCCTTCCTTCCCTCCTTCCTTCCTTCCTTCCTTCCTTCCTTCCTTCCTTCCGTGTGTCCGTCCGTCCGTCTGTCCGTGAGGTCTCTTGTTTCTGTCTGGTGTCATTTGCCTTCAGCCTGAAGCTCTTTAGCATTTTTTACACAACAGGCCTATGGGCAATATGTTCTATTCATATTTTCATGCTGAATGATATCTTTACTCTGAATCCTTATAAGGTAATTTTGTTGGATAGAGAAGCCTTTTCTTTTCACCGCTTTGGAGATGTGGTCCATTGTCTTCTGGTGCCTACTGATTCCAGTGAGAAGTCTTTGTTTGAACTTTTCCTATTAAGGCAGTTGTCTCTGTTTCTGTGCATGCTTTCCATGCTTTATTTTTGGCACTGGTTTCTAGCCATTTATAGAATGCTTAGGGCTTTCTTTGTCCTATTTTCTGTCTTGTTTTCTTTTGTATAATCTTAGTGTTTCTTTTACCTATCCTGCTCATTTTGCTATTAAATCCAGCTAGTTCTTATTTCAGATAGTCCATTTATTCTTTAGCTTAAAATAGTCTATTTGATCTTTCTTTAGGGTTTTTGTTTTTTTGAGACTTCTATGTGTTTATTCATTATATTTTCCTTAACCCTAGAATATAGTTGAAGTTACTGTTTTAAAAACTTATCTATTAATAACTCACCTCAGGATTAGTCTCTGTCATTTTGTCTATTGTTGTCCAGAAAGCTGTTTTCTTATTTCTTAGTATATTGAATAATTTTGGTTTACATTCTAGACATTGTAACTGATAAGCTGTAGAAGCTTTGGATTCTGTTACTCACATACATTCCTCCCAAGAATATTGGTTATTTGTTTTTAAAGCCAAGATTTAGTAGTAACTCAACTCATTCCTGTGGCAAAGCTGCCCCTTGGGGCAATGGACAGCACAAATCTCAATTCATTTTTCAGCTTTATCTGTTCTGCTTGGATAGGCTCTGCTCATGCCCTAGGGACCAAGGCTTACTGACTAAATTACAGCCTCTCCCTTTCTAAGGATTTTCTTTCTTCACTTTCTATCTCCTGTATTCACTGTCTGCCCCAAATCTTGTCATATGCATTTCCATGCTAGTAGGCTTGGCTTTTACGTTGTAATTGTAACCATTTTACAGGTTACCAAGTGGGGCCTCTTATTAAGCTAAAAGTTATTAAAAGGGAAATTCATGCCATGTTATTCCCTTCTTACAAGTGTTGGTTATTCTCTAGTAACTGTGAATTGTTTCACCCTTCAGTGTGTTTAGGTAATTGTTCTTTGTATTTTGTGCAGCATGTACTTGTTTTCTGCAGAATTTTGTTCTGACAGGAATATATCCATCCATAGTAAGAGGAATACAACTCCACCCAGAAATGCTTTTTATAATGTACAAGTCCTTAGTGTTTGTTCAGATACAGAACAATGAGTCTTAAGAATGCTTCTAGTTTTCTAACTTTGTTGCTTTTTAGATAGCAGTGAGAGAGAAGAAGAAAAAATAGGTGTTTATACAGAAAATGAACAAGGCTTAAGCCTGTTAGGTTTAGTTCCTGTTAGATATCTATAGAGTTCCAGTAAACAGTTGGATATACAGATCTTGAGCTTAGGGAAAAGACCTAGGCCACAAGTATAACTTTCAAAGCCGTTTGCATAGTGGATAGTAGTTAAAATATAGATTACTTTTCCAGAAAGAATAGAGAAGGAAATGAGAGATTTATTTTTGTGAATACAACATTGTCATCATTTTTCTGTTTGTGTTCAGTTGTAAAAAGTTAAAAGTGGTGTATTAAATGCTTATGTTTAACTTACATCGCAATTGTAACAAGAACTACTCCATCACTCAGCAGTATAATTTGACTTGGGGCTGCGTGTGTAAATCTAAGCAAGTGGGTGTTTCTTTTCCTTCTTCTGCATAGCTGCTGGTGGACCTTCTAGTGCAGTTGCTTCTAATACCTCATCTCGAAGAAAGAGTATCTCTAGCAAGACAGAAGTGCAGGACCACAAAAAAGCTGCTGGGAAAAAGAAATAACCAAGTCTTCTTAGCAGAAACTGAACTTCTTATACTTAGGAAAATCAGTCGAAAGAGATGTAAACTTGGCTGAAAACTGTCAGAGCAAGTGATTTATGTTTCTCCCTAGACATCCCTGTTCATGTAAAAATGTTTTTAAGTCTAGAGAAATTTTTGCTTATATTCAGGTAAGGAACTTTGTCGTGATCTGGAAATGTTTAAAACAATGTTATTGCATTCTGTGAGTAGCAGAGTTTGCGGTAAAGGTCTGTGCTTTGTTGGTATGATGTTTACCATGAATCAGTAGTAAGGAAAAAGAGCCTGAGCGTCTCGCTGGCCTGTACCAAAGTTCAGAGTCTGGTGATGTGGACTCTGCACGCACTCGTGTTTCCATGAGATTGAACTGTAAGAACCTGTAGCTTAGGTTGAAATTTGACTGGTGAGATTACATATGGGGGACTATTTAAACAGTATATTTCCAAAGAAATCTCACTGACCACTTACATTAGAAGATTTGTCTTAATCATTAGAGCGACATACGTGCTGTAATATCTAATAACTGGAGGATCAGCACATGGATTATTTTTTCAGTCTGTGCTTTGAATTTTTTTATTGTACATTATTTAAAATATTGCATATACAGTTGGGAGAACTATACCTTTATGCACATAAATTTGTATATTAATTTGTAGAAAATATTTTCTTTATATATTTCCTTACCACAGACGGTGCTTTGTTCAAGAAACTTTTGTTTGCAATATGACCAGAAAGGTACCTTTGGAGTTTCTTTCTAAGACGTATAGCTGACAAGTTTATACATTATTACATTTATTTTCAGAGTCTTTTTAGCTCTAAGGGGAACTCGGCTGAAAAACCAGAAATCAGCAATGTTAAGCTGAATTCTCTTACCTTAGGAGGTACTGTGTACGCTGTTTCCGTTCTGTGTCCCATCTGCCAGTCGATCTTGCTGAGAAAGCTGAAAGTGAGCATCTGAAAGAAGAAATGCTCCTTACAAATGATTAGATTTTGAGTGGAAGTTGAGAGTAGAGTATTGTGTTCATCTGTGCTGTAAAACAGTCATCATCCTTGGTGCTCTTTCCCCAATGAGCAAATAATTGTGAACCGTTGGAAATTATTGAAACTACAAAGCAAGCAGTGCCACACACCAAGAATTCCATGCATTGCAGGCTACATAATTCAAATTGGTAACACGTTAGCTTGAAGCTTATGTTTAAAAAACTACTAGATCCTCATTATATGGATACATGCAATTGTTATAATTCTTCAGAGAGGCTCTTCTAGCATTAAATCATCACATGTAAACTGACTCTTAGAAAATAAGCATATGACATAGTAGTGGCTTTAAAAGGTACCAGATGCAAAAGTCACAAAAATGTACAATTAAATAAATTCTTATGTTTCACTTGAATGTATACTGTATAAAGGTATGTCTTGTAAGCAGTTGAATGTACCTGCGTTTTCTGTATGTGAAAATGTGGTTAGTGTGCTCATTATGGGGCTGAGACAACTCCTTGTTTTTTAAGTGACTCTGAATAAAATACTTTTCTTTCCAGAGTCAGTGATTTAAATGAGAAGTTATTTTTATTTCTTTCCATTTAGCTTGAAACTAGGAAGCTAGTCCGAATATGCCCAGGTGGGGAAAGGGTGGAGGGGCAGAGCAACACCGAGTTAAGCACCACAGCCCTGAAGCTCATGATCCAGGGGGAAGAGGGCGCCATCATCTAAACCAGAGTCTGATACTAAAGGGAGCAGAGTGACCAACGATGTGGCTGCTCACTGCACTTCGTTGTATCATCCATGTGTCCTTTCTCGTGGCTGGGACACAATACCTGACACCCCTTTTTTTAAGTGTTATTGTTCACATTGCATGATGATTGTTTCTTGTGGAGACTTGGAACCTGTACATAACAAATCTGTCCTAATTTATCTCCACCCCTATTTTTTTCTCAGTCCCCTTCCCTTTTATAAAAAAGTTTTATCTTATTTCTTAATATCTTTTACTTTGCCCTTCATTTATATTTTGCGTTTCTCATGTAAGAGAAACCATGCGATATTTAAGCTCATGTGTCTGATTTATTTCACCTAATGATATGGCCTCAGAGCTTGTTATAGTGTGTGTCTCATTGTCCCCCCACAAAGCCTCCTGCAGTCCCAGGGTGGCTTCTAGAGTTTGTGATTGATTCTTGATCCTATTCTGGGATTGTGTCTGTGAGTGCCCTGGAGCAGATACTCTGCCTTACAATGTGAGGAGGGGAGAGAGGCCAGCTGGCTGCCTGAGCTGCTGCCACTCCTTTTGCTCTCTTGCTCTTTGCCACCGCCACACCACCACCGTGAACAGCTGCTCTCTGTGCCATGTGCCACTCAGTTGGAGGCAACTGATCATGGACTGAAACCTCCACTGACTGGAGAGAAACAATGCAAGGGTGTCGACCAAGGAAAGCTGCTTATGTCATGGCAGCCAGGATGAGAGCACAGAGGGAGCCCCTGGGGGAGGAAACTGTTCCAGGTCATGCCTCCAGTGGCCCACCTCTAACTAGGATCCACCTCCTAACAGGAATTAGCTGTGAATTCTTCAATAGCCTAAGCCACTGATGAGTATAGTGTCACCAGGACCCAGTCACCTTCTGGATGCATAAAGCTTTTGGAGGACACCCAAGATCTAAGCATTGTGTTCGCTATAGTTTGTTCCATTTGTGGCTTCTTAGCTGTAAGTTTGAATTAAATATTTAATTTAAATTCTGTTGAACTAATATATAAATTTAATGCAATCTATCAAAATTCCAACAATATTACATAAATTTAAAAACATATATATATATATATATGCAGTTTTTGTTTCATATATATATATATATATATATACACACACATATATATATGAAACATTAGATTTCCCCCCAAAAAAGACCCAATTGAAAATAGACAACTAAAAAGAATAAACACTTCTGAGAAGTAGAAGTTTCCAGTAAATGTGGTGCTATCTCAGTTAATGAGCTTAATTCCTTCCATGATTCTGGGGAAGGTCTATTTTGCAAATGGGAGCAAAATTTTGTCAAACACGTAAGTTCATAAACAAGCATTTGTGAACCAAGGTGTTGCTGTACTTGAAAATACGTTCAGTACCTCTGGCCACTAGAGAAATGCAAACTAAACTCTGAGATTCAGTCTTGCTCCAGGAAGAATGACTATCATCAAGAAATCAAAGGTAACAAGTGCTGGCGAGGATGTGGGGTGGGGAGGAAACTTGCTTCATTGTTGGTAAAAGTGTGAACTAGTGTAACACCACAGAAATCAGTATGGAGAGTCCTCAAAAGCCTAAAAGTAGAAATTGTGTTGTACCCAGCTGACTTCATTCTAGACATCTTCCCACAAGCATGCAAGATGCCATTTGTGGCGGTACGTGCATACCTGTGTTTACAGCAGGACAACTCAGTGGCTAGTGCTTGGAATGCGCCTGTGTGTCCATCGATAGATGCGTGGATAAAAAATGTGGCATTTATGCACACTGAGGACCTACTCTGCTATGAGGAGAAACAGGAGTCATTTGTAGGAAAATGGATGCACTTTGAGAACATGTTAAGGGAAATAAATGCAAGCTTAATATTTATAAATATTGCACCTAAGAAATATAAAAGATGAATGATAGATACACAAGAACACGTCGCGTGCAAATGGGAAGTACCAAGAGATGGAGGGATGGGGAGGAGATACTGAACAAGAAAGTAAGTTTTTTAAAGATGTGTGCACGTCCCAGATCCTAATAGGATATAAGATGTGTGCGTACCCTATAAGGCATGTCATTATGTACTACAAAGTGTACTAATAAAACGATAGAAGTTGTACGGAGACATGCTGTGCAAAATAAAAAGAAATGTCCGAATGTATATTTTTTCTTTTCCTCTAGTCAGTTTTATTGTATTAGTTGTCCTTGCTTATTCTTTTTTTTTTTTTTTTTTGGCGGAACAGGGATTGAACTCAGGCCCTTGCGCTTGCCAGAGAAGTGCTTATTTCACTGAGCCATCTCCCCGGCCCTTCCTTGCTTATTCTTGTATTTGCCTGTAAACATACAAATATTTTTATATCTTGGTATTTCTGGGATTTAAACCCACAGCACTGTGCAGGCTAGGCAAGCACTTCACCACCAAACTGCCAACACTAGTGCTGTGCTTACAGTTTAAAATACTGTGTTTTAAGTTAATCAAATTACCTCCTCTTTGTCTCTTGTTAGTTTACCTGCTCCCTATTTGTGCTTTTTTTTTTTTTTTTTTTAACCAGGGATCAAACTCAGGGCCTTACACTTACCAGGCAGGTACTTATGCCACTGAGCTATCTCCTTGGCCCAAATTTTTATGCTTTTTT
>NDGM011112516.1:0-10812 GCA_002564305.1 Octomys mimax
AAAAAAAAAAAAAAAAAAAAAAAAAAAAGAAAGAAAGAAAAAGGAAAGGGAAAAAAACCCAGTAGTCTATAACTTGTGCAACTATTTACTGAACATTGTGTAAAAATATGTGTGAATGTTAATTGTACAAAACGATTTTAGACATATTTGGGCTAGTACATGCAAAATAACATTAATCAGAATTAACTACTTTTGAAACAGTAGTATTACTGTTTTTCAGTGATAACTGGTAAGAAAATTTCTAAATACATATAGTGTAGTAATGACAAGTGCATATTCGGTTATGGACCAGTGCTCTGTTAGGCAGAGAAAGCTAGGAAGTATAGGAATGTATCAGAGTAGCAGTTCTGCCTCTTCTTTTCCATTTGGCTGTAATATACCTCTGTGGGGAATAAGCCACAGCGGAGCATATTCTGGAATTTAGAGTGAGTAGCTCCTGAAATGAAATTCAGCTCGTAGTCTGAACATATTTCATCTGCTATGATAAAAGCAGAGAACAATGCTTTCACGTGATCAGGACTGAGTGTCTAAGGCACTCTGCGCACTGACTGTGTGGGGTGAATAGTATATGTTTGGTTATTTGCTACTTTAGAAAGCTAGAAGAGATCTGACCCAGATTTAGCAAAGACAAGTAGCCAGGACATCAGCTCCAATAGAAGGTTTCAGCTTATTGTTTCCTGTGCACACACACTTGAAAGGCTTCAGGGATGACCGTTAGCTGCAGGAAGTGCGCTTCCCCACGGCGGGCTGGGGCTGCTCTGAAAAACCTCACGCTGGCCTCCATGCAGCCCACCACATTGCCTTTGCCAGCTTGCTGTAAGTTCTGTGATCATTTTGCATTGATTCTACTCCAAGTTCTGTCACAGAGAAGCCAATAGGAGCGATTGTTAAATTGTTTCACCTCTAAAGCAGACATTGAGCTTGAAATAAATCCAGTGACCACTAAATCTTTTCATTTTGAGATGGTGGAAAAAAGCCACAAGAAATAGTAAGCCTTTTATAGTCAATTGGAGAAAATAGCTAAAATCAAAATCCTGAAGCTTTTTAGTTTACAAAAAAATAAGATTAGCTTAATGTATTTGAGATAGCAAAGTCTCAGATTTTCTGTTGTTATGTTTCATCATATAATTTAATTTCTGGAAAGTAGAATGTGCACAAACAAGCTATTGCAAAATATTACACTACACCATAAAAATAACTCAGAGATTTGTAAATTGCCAAATAGGAATCTCATGTTCTGATATAATGATAAATGTTAATCTAATCAGTTTAGCTACATTATGTCAAATTTATTGCAGATTGTCTGACAAAGGTTTTTTTTTTAATTTTTATCTAAGGAATTTGTCCACAAAGTAATTGCTATTTTGACTTTATAAAGAGACTAGAGAAGTATGAACAATTCTTTTATTATTCCAGACTCAGTTTGCAGCTGGATTCTATTAGAAATAAGTTTAAAAGTGATTTTCTTAAAGCATAAATGATCTTTAGTTGTTTAGACTATGTGGTTATTCAAATAAATAATTTGCATTGCTTTCTAAGAAAATTTTGAAAAAAGTAGCAAAAAGACAGATTCTCTTTGCATGGGGATTTTACTGATATCATTTATGGCTAGATTCATCCCAGACCTTTCACGGCCTCTGGTCCAAGTGGTCTGGCAGATCCTGACCAGCATACAGATAAGAATGGGTAGGAAATTTAATGAAAAGGTGGGGGTATGAGAAGGCAAGGGTTTAATTTTTTTTAGTATTGGGAATAAAATACGTGATCTCATATATGCCAGGTAGTGGTTACGCTGCTGAGTTACATCCCCAGTCCTTGTTGTTTAAAATTTTAAGAGCAGGGCAGGGGAGATGGCTCAGTAGAATAAGTGCTTCCTTGGCAAGTGCAAGGGCCTGAGTTCAATCCCCGGTTCCACCAAAAAAAAAAAAATAGAAAGAAAGAAGGAAAGAAAGAAAAAAGAAAGAAAGAAAGAAAGAAAAATTTTAATAGCAAAAAATGAAGAACAAATTATTTTCTTTTCTTCTTTGAAGTTAATAAAATTGGCCACATGCTTGTATCAAATGCAAGGTAAATGATGATTATTACATATGTAATTTGTTTTGCATTTGCATATATACTTACACATTCATATATCTTTTTGAAAAATAAATAATATTTTAATAACATTCAGTCTCTCTTTAGCTTTTCTTTAGTGTCGTTTCTTAGACGACCTTAATTGTTTTGAGAAAACAACTAATTGCATCGGGTCCGCAGTCCTCTGACAAATGCCTCTTTCTCCAGTTTCAAAAGTCAAGAAGCATGATGTATAAGTGACAGTCATCAACAAGTTTCTGTCATAAAATCAAACAGGTAGTGATTTGCCTTTCTCTATAATTTTCAGCTACAGGTTTGTACTTATTTTAAAATGCAAATGTGTAATTTGTGAAGTTGGAATGTTTATTAATTTTCTACTTTTTTATTAGTATTGGCTTGTAGAGCATAATCATCACATTTTGAATTAATCTTTAAGTTTCATTTTCATTTCTACTATCGAGTTTATTACTAATGAACTAAAATATATTCGTGGCTCTTTCAATTAAATGAATTGATGATAAGAACACACTTGGATATAAATAATTCATCTGCCATTAATTGTTTGCTCTTTATGTATATTATTGAATACATCTCTGTATTGGATAAAGGAAAGTTGGGCATATTTTTAAAGCTTCTTTTAATTTATATAAATATTGGAACAGATTTTAAGTATTAACTTAAAAAATCTTTTGACAGATGTGAATTTCCTGCTAAATTCTACTGAACAAATAATCTCCCAGCTGGTGTTAATCATTGAGTGTGTTCCCAGATTGATCTTATTAAGAGAATGTACTAGAAGCACTGGTCTTGTATTTATTGTGTTCTAGTTGTGGAGACAACTCCACAATTTAGTAGTACGAAGCAACCATTTTAGTATGCCTATGAATTTGTGATGGAGATGATACAGGTTTTCTACAAGCAGCTTTCCGATAGGCATCTGTATTGGCTTGAGAAATCTGAGGAGGCCAGCCTAAGGTCGGGAGTCACCCAGGAGCCTATTTTCTCTCCATGCCACGTGCGCTGCTGCGGGATGTCCGGCATCGCTCCTTTACTGGACTGGGTCCCTCTTCATCCACATTGCTCTTCCCTGTGGGATTCCAGGAGGGTCACAGGCCTTTCACAGCATAGTGATCAGATTAGTCAGATTGTTGAAATGAACTTAGGGAATTTATTCACATTTCTATGGTTTTCATTGTCTTTTGATATTTAAAAATGAAACAAAATAAATTATTTTCTTTGTTAAGTAGCAGGTCATCAGAGAATGGCTAAGCATTAATCTAAGACATATTAAATTGAAGCCATACTTTTTTGTCTTTTACAAACTCATTAGAATATTTCTTTTTCCTTTGAGCACAAGGAAATGATGTTTAGTACCTCAAATCTCATCTTTCTTTTAACATAAATTTTATAAGAAAATGAGAATAGCGTGATAGATCTGTACAGAGGCTTTCAGTTTCTTTAACTGTGTCCCGTGGAGTCTAGGCACAAAAATGGAATGATGACATTCAAGACAGTTACTAATGAGTATCCTACAAAGGACAGAAAGGAAGAAAGAAGTACTCAGGAGAGACTTCAATACCAGCCATGAAACTGTGAAAGGAGTGAAATGCAAGAATTAGATGGGGGGGCCAAGGAGATAGCTCAGGAAAATAAGTGCTTGACTGGCAAGTGCAAGGTCCTGAGTTTGATCCCTGGTTAAAAAAAAAAAAAAAAAAGGAAGAGGAGATCCTCAGGTCACTGCAAGGATCTGAAAGATATGCAGAGTGAGGTACAAATTCAAAGACAAAGTTGCCTTAGAGGAATCTCACATTAGGCAGAAATAATCTACATACCTATCTCCCCATGTTTAGATAGAGTGCGAGGCCATCCTGTGAAGTACTGTGTGAGGCTGATGTTGAGGAACTCGAGGCTCAGCAAATGGTGCTCTGGGCTAACTGGGCTTCCTAACAGAGGTTGCGCTTACTATGAAAGGAGACCCAAGAGGGGCGCATCCATGTCCTAAGCAGCACCTGTTTCCAGTTAAGAATTTAATAAAGCATATTTTCATGTGCAGCATTTCCAAATTTTAACTGTTTTCAGTGCTGTATAAGAAGAATCATCTCTCTCCTGTCCAGCCCAGGGGAAAAGCTTTGATTTTTTTCTTTTGTTTTTTTTCTTTAAAGTGAATGTGTGTATATATGGCACTAAATGCTCAGTAAGTGGGTATTATTGCTAATTTTTTACATATACATTTAGGAACTCTATTTCAATAGTCAACCCAATCTCTTCTAATAGTTTTTCTTGCAGTATTTTTCCTTTTTTAGTAACCTTGTTTTTTATGTACTTTAGCCTACTGTCTCTATTTTACACTATCCAAAATTATAAAAAACATTTTTTTAAATAAAGCCACTCTTTCACTTGATGGACTAATTTGTGGTGTGTCCTTCAGAGTTTATTTAAGAAATTGTAGAAACTAAGAAAAATGCATCCTTAACTGTGTGTCCTTCCAGTCTAGTGCTGACTAAGAAAATGAGCTGATTTAGCTGGTACAGTAGTTTGGAAGAAAAGTTGAGTATGAAATTTTGAAGAAGACAACACATCATCATTTTGTATCTCTGCCACCAGCATGGTGTCTTCTCTCTGCACAAGATGCAGATTGCCTTTATCACGAACATAACTTGCTTGGAAAGACCTTTGAAAAGCTAGGAAAGATGATCAGTCCAGAAGAGCAGAAGCCCCAGGACTGCTGTTGGCCTATGGCAGTGAGGGAAAGCAGCAGGCCAGCCCGTAGTACAGAAAATTTCCCCCCAAACCTGCTAACACTGAACATCCTTCACTGCATCGATAAGCATTTTCTTTAATGTCTGCCTTCCAAATGTCATGCCAAATTAACTGTTTTCAAGTTCCAACCTGAAATCACACTAAGAAAATTATTCTTGAAATACTCCTTTTCAGCTTCGCATCTGCACACAATCATTTAAACGTGCTTCTATTTCCAGGCATAGAAGAGACCAATTGTTTCATCATTGTACTTTATCGAGACCAAGTGTATATTTTGTTTAGAAAACTATAACTATAAAGAGGCAGTATACTGTAAGTTGCTATTGTATAGGATATTGCAAGATACCAGCATAGTGAGTTAGTGAAAGTGAAAATTTTGAACTTTAATTGCTACTTTCAAAAAACTGATGGGAATTAGTACGTCATCATCTCAGCTATCCTTTACATGCACTTGCATGGGGTTTTCCCCCCTTTGGTTTTTCATATCTTTGCTCCTTTCCCTCATCTTCATTGTTTATTCCTTTTGTTCAATTTCTTTCCATTTTACTGCATCCATTATACCTTACATATTTTATTTATCTTTCAAGTTCTTAGATTAGGGAAATAATATGATATTTACACATGTGTGTCCGATTTATACCTCTTATGAGTATAGTCTTGAGTTGCATCCGTTTATCTATAAAGGGTCAAGTTTGTGTTTCTTCATACTGAGTAATTCTCCATTGTATAAAAATACCCTTTTTAAATCTATTCCTTAGCTAATGTGTATTTTAGTTGTGAGTCAAAATAGATTAAAGATCTAAAGCTTAAAACAGAAACATGAAATCTACTGAAACAGGAAGTAGGTGGAAATCTTGAAGAAACAGGCGTAGGCAGAGAGTTCATGAACAACAACTAAGCTGCATGGCAAGTACTTCAAGGAATCAACAACTAGGATTTCATCTTATTGAAAAGTTTCTTCATGTCAAAGAAATCAACAACAAAGTGAAAAAACAACTCATAAATTAGGAAAAAATGCTAACTAATAATCACTCAGATGAATGACTGATATAAAGAACTAAAAATAAAAAAAATCAGGCTCCCAAAATTCAAAGACCCAATCCAAAAATGAGCAGCTGAGGTAAAGAAACACTTTTCAGAGGAAATAATACAATTGGCAAAAAAAATATGAAAAAATGTTCCACAGTACTGGTCATTCAAGAAACGCAAATTAAGACAACCTTGAGATACCATCTCACCCAAGAAAGAATGAATATCATAAAGAACTTAATAAGGGCTGGGCAAATAGCTCATCAGATTAAAGCACCTGCTTAGGCAGATGCAGGGACCAGGAGTTCAACCTCAAGGACTGCAGTGCAAGCTCCCCCTCCTGGGGGCATGCTGAGATGGCAATTGAAACTGGGCATGGTGCCATGTGCCTGTAATCCCAGAGCTTGTGAGGCTGTAAACAGGAGGATCAGTACGAGTCTAATCTATGCAGTGAGACCCTGTACACCCTGCACACCCTGTCCTAAAAAATACAAAGAAAAAGAAAGGAAAAGTAGTCAACTAATAACAAATACTGGAGAGGCTGTGGGGAAGAAAGAAACTTTCTTCACTGCTGGTAGAAATGTAGACTGGTGCAACCATTATGGAAATCAGTATGGAGACTCCTCAAGAAACAGAATTAGAGGTCTCTTTTAACCCAGCTATTCCCCTCTGGGCAGTTTTCCAGGAGAATTGAAAACCTCATACCATAGTAATATACATGCACCAGTGTTTATAACAACACAACTTGTCATGGCCAAATCTTGGAAACATCCCTCTTAGTCACAGGCACATCAAACACTATTATGTCTGCTGGTCCGTGCTCGAGACATTGGGAGATTTGCTTCCACATTGCTGGCACCCGTGGACACTTCTTCATCAATATTCGAGAAAACACTGATATTTCAAATTTATTGTCACTTTTTAGCTAAAAATTTAAAACAAGGCAATCAAGTTTTTGAAATTACTTTTAGTCTTTCCAATTATAACAAAGAATCCAATTAGTGAATCTGATTGATCAAAAACTGACTAATGAATGCACATCAATAGACTTGACTTCCAGCAATATCATATTGCTGCCACTATAATCCAGAAGCACTAGGTTATTACCATGCATGCTTCTGTGTTGGATCAATATAAATTGTTATATTTTGCATTTTTTGTCCCTGTGTATAGCAGCTCCTCACAAATTACACTTTGTACCTTACCTTGTATGTTCTGCTGAGACATTACATTTTCCCTTCAGAGCCATGTGTCTGAGAGTTGATAGAGCTATGCTCCCAGAAGCAGGAGAAGCGATGGCTTTCAAAGCAGCTGTCTCAGGGGAGACTTACACATTCTTCAGGAAAGACAAGATCAATAGATTCAGACAGGAGAAAGGGTTGTACTATCGGTATCAAGACTTTGGAGATTTTAAAGGTTCCCAGGTTGAGTTCTCAACAAAATCTCCTGATATTGCTCCATCTATAAGTGCAGCTTAACTAGAAAGTGAATGAACAGAACTATCAAGATATGGACATAAGTAGGAGGATATAGCATTGGAAAAATACAAACCTTCAAAGAAGATAGCATAACTAATGAACCTACACAGGTGCAAAGTGGCAAGCCAACGCCCATCGTTCATTCTTCTTTACATTAAATCCTTAAAACATCTCCATGTTTCTAGTTGGCCCATTCCTCCTGCTTTGACTATATGCTAATGCCTTGTGAACATTCTAATTTATAGCATGCAGAATTAAGTGGATCTTGGAGATAGGGAGATAGCTCAGTAGAATAAGTGCTTGCCTGGCAAGTATAAGGGCCTGAGTTCAATCCCCAGTTCTGAAAAAAAAAAAAAAAAAGAATTAAATGGATCTTTAGTTCACTGAATGTGATATATAAATACCTAGATACATATACAATACATATAGATATATATTCATACAGTTGTGTAACAAAGAAGACAAAGACTTAGACTCATTATAATTCTTTAGAAATCCTCCTATATAATCAATGATACGTTATGTGTAGTAGTGTATAACCACTTGTCTATAATTGTTTGATTTTTTGTTCATTCCATTTCAACTGTCTATCATTTGGCAATGACTATGAAATATGAAAAGTGGATTTCTAGAAATACATATATGCAACTAATTTTGACCTGCTTACTTCATAGCATTCACTCATACTGGAAAAAAAAGATTATAGTGTTTATTTAACCATAGATCATGTTTGATGGAAAATTAGGAAAACCACTCATAAAAATGTATACCTGACTTGCTACTCAAAGAAATATTAAGAAAAGGAGAAGAAATCTATTGAAATATTGTGATTTTTAGTAAAGTATCTAGGCTAACTAGAGGAAAAGAGGGACAGAAAATTACTATAATTGTATAAAATAAAAAGCAGCAGTGTGAGGGCGGGCAAGATAGCTCAGCAGACTGTGTCCACTCAGGCAAGCTCTGGGACTGGAGTTTGATCCTTGATACTGCATGTTTCTCTGGCCCTGCCCCCAGGCACACTGAGCTGGCAACTGAGTCCAGGTGTGGCGACACATGCCTGGAATCCCAATCCTGAGGATTAAAACAAGAGGATCATTATGAGTCTGAGCCATGTGGTGATACCCTGTACAAAAATATATTTATACAAAAGCAGCACTGTCTGTATCCTAATGATTTTCAAGTTTTATCCAAATATCAGTAAATAAATATTTCAGAAAATGCAATGTAATTATTTGTTCATGTGGCCACGTGTCCTTGGGGGTATTAGCACACTTGTGCGCATGCAGGATTAAAATATCTTACAGTGAAGGATTGTGTGGATATTTTTCATAATAAATTAATTATTTCTATTGATTATTGCTACAGTAGTTCTATTCTGGTATTCATTTGGACTTCTCTCATACATTCATCAATCCTTGGTTTATCCCTCTTCAGTCTTAATTTACCATAATTGATTGCTGCTGACTAATGTAGGACGACATTATTTAACTGTGACTGACTGGGGACCTTTAATTTCATTCAACAGAAACAGCATAGGGGAAGTGGAAGAACCCAATGGATGTGGGTAAATGTGCTCATTTGTGAAAGGCAAACTTGAGACAGAGTTTGGCTCCTTGAGCTGAAAAAATGATTATTGAGATTAAATTGATGTAATTAATTGAATTTAAGCTTACTCCTTTTGGTAAAATAGAACTAAGATGAACATCATCTTTGGAATTTAATGGCATGAATATATTTAAAGATTATATAATCAAATGCAAGTAAACTAAGTAAAAATCAAGGAAATCATGATATTTAAATATTATTTCAGAAATATTTACTTCAGGACACATAAACTTTGAGAGAAAAAAAATCAATAGAATATTCATGATGTCTATATTTGGTGTACTTGTAAAGTCAGAAAATATCTTAGAGCCATTTGTATTTTACTGATAAGAAGGATAAGAAGCCCTAGATCAAAGAAGCAAAACCACAGAGTCAGCCAGTCATCCCAGGGCTTTGGATTTTTCCTGTGCTGCTGGTATTGTTCCTTTTATTGACTTTTTTTTAGCATGATATATGTTTTTCCTTAAAATAAAAAATAAAATATTAATGTTTCTTATAAGAACACCAGGAAGTAGCTTTACCAAATCATAAGACAAAGAAAAAAACTTGGTGAAAAATATTTACATAATTTTTTAGACAAAACTATCTTTTAACAATCTGGTGGGGAGATAATATTGTTTTTTTTAAGTGGACTGAAATTATTAGTATCTTATATCTTTTGGAAATTTTATATATGCAGTTTTGGGGATGTTGAATTAGAAGTTCTGTAGATATCAGTTTATATGTTGCTCTAAAAAGTTATTAATTATCCCAATTGATATTGGCTAAATAGAGCTCAATAAGATCATTAGCTATGATTTCTTTTCTTTTTTTGTGGCTAGCTCAGCCTGCCCTGGAGGCGGGGCTGGCACAAAGTGTGGTGCTGGGGATTGAACCGTGGTCCTTGCACTTGCCTAAGCAGCGCTTTAGTCCCCTGAGCTATCTAACCAGTCCCTTTTAGTTATAATTTCTATACTGGTAGCACTGCTTGAAAAACATAGAAAATAGTTTGCTTTTGTTAAACCAAACGTGGGCTATTAGTAAATCTTGACTATTGTGAGAAACCGACAAGTCAGAATGTGTAGTATAAGAGGCAAAGCAACAAGGTTGATATGCGGAAACCTTTTTCACGTCGGTTAATTACATTCAACTACACTCTTCCATGTTTTCTGGAAAAACACACATTCTTCGTTCCTCCAACTTCATCCATCTGAGCTTCTTCCTATAGTTTGCAGCATATCAGGATTATAATATAGTCCTTATAGTTTCTTTAAATAAAACTCCTATGAGACTGCTTGCTCATTCCAGTATGTCTGCCTCAACATCATGTTAATCTTCTGTATGCAAGGAAAGTGAAACCATATTGCAATGTTGTGGAATACCATTTGATCACAAAGTTCGTATTAATTTAATTTGGTTACAGTGAGCTATGAATACAACGACACCCTTCTGTGACAAGGTTGTATATTGGCTTATGTGATGCGGAATATTGCACAAACATGGGTAATAACATTAAATAAGGAAATAAATTAAAGGTAGACAGGATGAGGCCTGGAGGTACCGGCAGGCCTGCATTCGTGAGCAATCCACGTCGGCTCTCCCAGCCTCATCACTCACCAGAATCTGTGACTGTGGCATTTTGATGAAGGTTGTCTCCATGTGATTGGTTGCTTTCATTTTTTAGATGTTAGAAACAGTCCAAGAAACAAAATAATATATCAAACGATGCAAGAGAAAATGAATTCAGGAACTTTATGCACTGTATTTTGAATGATGAAAGCAAATTTGCTAGCACACAAAATCATGCAGGTAATATATAGACAACTAATAAAAAACTAATTTCCAAATACACAGTGATATTGAGAAATGTAAAATAATATACATATGT
>NDGM011112537.1:0-12142 GCA_002564305.1 Octomys mimax
GACTGAGTGCCTGCTTAGGCAAGCACAGGCACAGGGGTTCGATTCCCCAGCACCACATGCCATACAGGCCCTGCCCCGGGTGTACTGAAGCAGCCGCCAAGTCCAGGCGTGGTGACACACACCTGTAATCCCAGCACTGGGGAGGCTGAGAAGAGGAGGATCACCCCAGGTCCAAGCTGTATGATGAGCCCCTGTACTAAATACATAAAAAATAAAGTCAAAGAAAGCAGAAAAAGACAACAAAAAAGGAAGAAACAAAGAACAAGGGCAATTGTGGGAGTGGTGACGTGGTAGATATTAATACAATGTATCAATAATCATTAAAACAGCTGTGATCTAGATAGATCAATTAAAAATCAGAAGCTGCCAGAGTAGGTGGGAAAAAAACAAGAATATGAAACTAAATAAGACCCAACTACATGTTTCCTCAAAGAAACCACTTTACCTATAAAGGCACAGACAGATCGAAAGCAAAGGAATAGACAGGACGCCCTGTGCTAGCTTTGATCAGAGGAAAGTTGAAGTAGATAAGTTGCCTTCGGACCTCACGGCAAGGAAAATTATTGGAGACGGGGGCACTGTGGCGGTAAACAGGTCTCTCTCCGGGGAAGGCAACAGCCCGCACGTGTGTGTGAGCTCACACAGCCAAGCCTCAGGGTACAAANGCAGAGGAAGGTGGGCGCACCAGAAGCAGTGGAGGACACGGCATCCACCCTGATCTCACACGGCGCAGGAAAGCTGGTTTGAGATGCATCACCTGATTAATCATGAAACAGCGCTCTAAAGCTTCGAGACACCAAAAGCAGAAAATCGCTGCGGTTGGGCAGGTGGCGGCTTCTCACACGGCACCTGGACGGGAACAGCGGCGGGGAGCGCACTGGTGGACTGGAATGGCTGCGGTGAAGAAGCCCTGCTCATCAAAAGACCCCGCTGACCACAGAGGAGCGTGGCGGGGAGGCGGGCCCTGGTGCAGCAGACAGAGATGAAGGACGCCGAGGGGCGTGATCAGGAGAAGGGGCCCATATTGCTCAACAATAAAATGGCAAGCAGCCCGGTGAAAAGTCTGTAGCTGCTCTTCAGGCACGAAGCTCCATGAAAGGCCAACAGACACCAAGTGACCTGAATCATTAATCACCAGTGAAATGCAAAGTAGAGCCCCCGCAGTTGCTACAGCCACCACCGCCACCGCACAAAGGACACAGGAGGAGGCTCGTGCTGCCCCAGGGGTGACATGGCCCCTGGCCATCACACAGCCTGGAGGAAGGGCAAGACACCCTCATGCAGCTCTGAGGAGGCTGCTTGACCCGCAATCCTGCTGCTTGGTGCAGACCCCTGGGGGGGCACGCACACACGTTGGAAGGCCCACGGCAAACCCAGCTGCCTTACGCTCAATTTCTAATTGTCCATCCAACACAATTGTCTACCAACACGAGACCAAATAAATATGTAAATCTCAGAGTGGAAAACCCTGGCAAGCATGTGAAGCAGCTGGCCGTGCGCATCCACTGCTGGGAGAAGGAGGGAACAGGCACTTAGAATGCAACTCATCCTGTCACCTGACACGCACCTGAGCCACTGCAACAGAAGCGGCTCACACCCAGGCCCGGTGAAGGCTTCCAGTGGCCTCTGAGTATGGGAGGAACAGACTCGCACACACTCAGCACGCTGCGCACCACTGCATGAGACCACGTGTCCAGCAGTCCTGGGATAAAGAGATAAAGCATGCTTGTGCAATCCTGTAAGGCGGGCTCTGTATGAGTGGAAATGAATTTCAATGGCAGGAAGCACAGTGGGCTTAAGAATGTACTGGCGCCTTAGAAATGGCTCCATTGCTCCAACAGGATTCTGTTGTACAAAATTCAAAACCCAGGGGAAGTATACAATATGCTCCTAGAACTGCATACGCAGGCAGAGAAAATGAACAAGGGCAGGAGCAAGACACACAGCCTCTGGGACATCAGCTCTACGATAAAAGGGCAGACCCTGGAAGCATCAGGGCGCCTCATGCCAGGTACCACAGGCCGTCCTGGCTCTGGATGGTGTGGAGCCTGTTTGTTCATTGCCTTACTTTTCTGATACTATGGATATCAGTTTCCTCAGAATTCAATCAAAGCCTGTTTTAAGAACACTTGGAGGGCTGGCCAGATAGCTCAGTGGACTAAAGCGCTGCTTGGGCAAGCGCAGGGACTGGGGTTCGATCCCCCGCACCACACACCCTGCCAGCCCTGCCCCTGGGGCATGCTGAGATGGCAGTGGCAACTGGCGCTGGGCATGGTGGCTCATACATATAATCCCAGAGCTTAAGAGGCTGAAAACAGGAGGATCATGACGAGTCCAAGCTGTGTAGTGAGACCCTGCAGACCCTATACTAAGTACGTAGAACAAACAAACAAGAACCCGCTCTGCATCCTAACCCTCTTTGTTCAGCAGAGTGAACACCTTCTTCCTTCACTATCTGTACAACTGACCTGCAGCAGTCCCTCTGGCCCTTGGTGCTCCGGAGGGACCAGCTCATCCTGAGCATTGTGACAGTGTAGGACAGTGTGCAGTGGGGTGCTGGAGGTTTATCCATCAGCCCCTGCTTCACGACAGCAGCATCGCGAGAGTTCTGGCCCTCACCCGCCACTCTGCAGGCACCAGGCCCTCAGCCTGGTGGGGCTCGGCCCGGCTGCCCACTGCCCCCAAGCTCCTGCAGGGAGCAGCTTCTCATGGCAGGAGGGGACAGGGAGCTGTAACTCCAGGTGACCTGCTGCGCATCCACGGCAGGAGTGGACTGCGTGGGCGCGGCGTGAGTACTCAGAGCGCAGAGCTGACGGCCCCGCTTACTCCACCAGGGCCAGAATGGCAGAGGTTACACGTGGGGCCGCCTGGTCTCGGGCCTGCAGGTGCCAGAATGGAGCACTTTGCAATTCGCTGCCCACCCATCCTCAGACCCCGGCTCTGCATCGCCCAACAGCTCTCACAGGTCTCTAGGCCACACGGTGCGGGCTTGCTCCCTACATCCCCTGTGTCCTGTAGGCTCGATTCTCCGGAATCCCTGACTCTGCGTGTGCAAAACCCCACGAGAAGAGGCCCAACCGTGGAGCACAGGCCGAGGCCAGGCCCCCGGTCCAGGGGCTGCAACGCAGCACAGCGGCCTCACCCTGCAGCCCTACTCGTACACATTTCTTCTCTGTGGAAGCCGGGGCCACCTGGTGAGATCAGAGGCTGGCACCACAGAGGACACAGGGCGGCAGCGGGCGCCTGGCACCAGGCTGCCTGGTGGCCCCGTGTCCAACAGCATCGGTCTCTGGAGGATCAGGGCCCCCAGCTCTCCTGGAGTGCACGCCACTGTGCCTGCTCTGGGATGCGTCCTATGTGCCTCTGTGCCCTCTCGCTGGGCCGCGGAGCTTCACGTTGGCAGCAGGACCTGCTCTGCTAGCGTGGACAAGACCCCCTTCTTTGGGGGCAGCGACCCCTCCCTGCCCTGTACTGGTGGCTGCCAGTCCAGGGCCTGAGCCTCCTCTCTGGAGAGCAGGCAGATGTCCTGAGCACAGAGGGCTGGAGGGCAGCGCCTCCTGAAAGACAAGCCTTCGTGTGAGGGTCAAAGTAGGCTCTTGGCAGGAACAAACAGAAGACAGGGCTGCAGGCCTCCCAGCTGCTCTGCTGGTATGAGAAGGGCCCCGGCCAGACCCCGTACCCCGGGACCCCGGGAGCCGGCTCCACAGTGGTGCAGAACGGCTGATTTCCACTCTTTAAAGATCTCCTCCACTGAGCTCAGTTAATTACAAAACTCAGTAATTCACACTGTAATTTCGATTCGCCTGCACCTTCCAGGGCTAAGTAATTAGACTGTGGCGTTGAGGAGCAGCGGAGCGTGGCCCGGGTCCCGGGTGCTGGCCACAGCTCCACACAGACCCCGCCCTCCGTGTCCACATGGGGGCGTCGCGGAGACCGAGCCCCGCAAAATAATTAACAATTAACAATTTTATTTACAAAATCAATTTATGGGTATACATCTTGTTAAAATGCAAACTATTATTTCCAGACGACTTTTAAATAAGGAGCAAACAGAAATGCTAGCAGTTGATGGTACACAGTGTAAGAACATCCTCAAAAACAATTTGCTGAATATTAATGAACTGAAAATGTCATTTCTGGTCCAATTACTAGAAGTAATTAGTTTTTTTTAATTATGGAGGAAGTGGAATTTTAATAAGGTCAATTTTACAATTACAGTTTAAAAATACTAATTGTATTGTCATCACATCTTATATAATAAATGACATTAACTTGCTAACATCTGTTGATTTTCATGTAAATAAAGCAAAAATACCACTGCACGGGGTTCCCTGGGGAAGGACAAGTTAACAAGGAGAAGCTGCATCTGGGCGGGGACAGCTGGGTCCCCATAGGCTGCAGGTGTCACAGGACACCGCAGCGTTCGCCAGAAGTCCACAGCGGTTCCTGACGCACCCGAATTCACGGCCCTCAGATCCAACCCAGAGCCAGCAGCAGGAAGGAGAGCAGCCCCTGCTGCGGCAGAGTCTCCCACTGGGCACCTAGCAGCGCAGGCCCCTGGTCCCCACCCATCACTGCGAAAGCAGGCAGGGCCCCTGCAGGAACCCGGGGGGTCACGGGAGGCACCCGGGTCCTCAGTGCCATGACTGCCTTTCTCAGCACAAAGTGCAGGATTGCTGTCTGCCCAATGCCCCCATGCAGTGCCCATGATTTGGGCATGATGACGGCAGTGAGGGGCAGTACCGCCCCTCCCCGCAGGGCCACCTGTCCAGGATGTGTCATTTTGCTTCTGTGGAAAGCATGTGGTCTCATCCTGGTGGCTAGGAGCACCTCTGCTCCACAGAGATGTGTCCCTAGGGGCTGTCGCAGCCCAGGAGGGCCCAGGACATCCAAGTGGCCTAGCATAGCTGGGGACCAGTGTGGGGCAGGTGCTCAGGATCACAGACTGTCCTCCACACCAGGCCAATGACACGTGTGTCTTGCGCAGGTGACCCTGGAGGCAACAAGATAGCACTCTTAGGACATGTGTGGGACAGCAGAACAGTTGGGCGGCCCTCCCCACACACTGGGCCACGACTGTCACCCTGAGGACACTGCCCTGCACCATGGCATCACACTACCCTGCACACTGACAGAGAGGTCAAGGCCTGGGTGTGGCCATGGGGCAGCAGAGGCCTAGGAGCCAGGGGTCCAGCAAGGATGAGCCAGCTGACGCAGCAGTGGAGGTTGCCTCGTCCCCACCCAGGCCTGTGGGAGGTAGGGACTGAGCCACTGTGCTGCTGGGCCTCATGTAGACTGGGCCACAGCCCCATAGCAGCCAGAGAGGTGTCCTGTCACTGTTCCCATTATAGAGATGGGAACAGCAAAGACCAGCTCAATCATGGGTTTCTGGGACCAGAATGGCACATAGTTCTGCTGCTGGTCATGCCTGTCCCCACACACCAGGTGCCCTCCCAGCGCTGTGGAGGCTGAGAGCCCACTGAAATCAAAGGCACCCCGTGACCCACTAGCAAAGGGCCTGCGTGAGGGCAGCTGCCCTGAGGTTTGGAGCCTGGGATCTTCACAGCTCTGGATTGGCAGGTTGTGTGTGCCCCGAGACAGGGTGCACAGGGATGCTCTGGAACTACACAGCGGGCTGACCCTGCTGCTGTGCTTTCTGCAAGGACCTCACAAAGGACACTTGGGCTGTGAAACCCCAAATAGAAGCGGGCATAGCTGCACAGGAGCAGGCCGGCCCACATCCTGCCATCCACGGGGAGCAGTCTGCAGTCAGTAAGATGCCCTGTGGGCATTTGTGATATCCCAGAGTGTCCGGCTGAATATTAATTACCCAGATTAAGATCCATTGATATAAGGATTGAGATATTTACAAGTTTTATCTGAACATGAATATCCTAGCAATGAAGACTCCAGGACAGTGAAAGACTTCACTGCCTGGTGGTGGGAGCTCTCACTAGCCCAGGGAACAGGAGCATGAACCCCCAAGGACAGTCCCTGGAACCCCTGCACTGGGTCCAGTGCTTGGGGGCCCCTCGGTGGAGGCCCGGGAGGCCCCACAGCAGGTCTTTATCCTGCAAGGCCTAGATCCTGTGAGGATTTATACAAGGGTTCCCAGCCGACACCCAGCTAGGTCAGCCAGGCCAAACCCCGAGGCAACTGGGACTTCTCCAGGCAACCACCAAGCTGCCGACAAGTGAGACGGGGTGACCTAGCCCTGCCCAGGTAACAGCCTGTGAGGCAGAGGATGGGCGGGGACCTGGGCCTCGGGAGCTCCACTGCCAGAGGAGGTGCAGACGGGAGCCCTGGCCCCGAATCTGTTTTGAGAAACCTGAGCGGGCTTGCCAGAGCGAAACCAGGAGCTAAGATTGGAGGAGGCTTGGAGGAGGCCTGTGTGATGTGAGGATGCGTGTCAGGTCTGTGCCTGGGGGTGATGGATGTGTACTCCGGTGCCGTGCCAGGCACGTGTGTGCGGCGTGTGCACAGCTCCAGGGTGGCCTGCGGAGCGGAGGCAGCCGTCTCTGCATCCGGGAGCCAGACGCGGTCACAGCGTGGACAGCTCCGCAGACACCACAGCGGGGAGCATCTGACGAGAGGAGTCTGAGGAGTCCAGCCCGCTTCTGGGGCTCGCTTTCCTGTCATGAGGAACCTGACACCGCGGAATTGCTCCCCTCTGCCCCGCCACTGGGCGGCCACCACGCTGCTCACAAACGTCAGCGAGCCTCGTCCTAACGAAGCGAAGAATCTATAAATGCCAGAGGTAAGGATGCTTGTATTTATCGCCTCTTAAAACATTGATCAGGGTTCAGATTTACACTTCTGTGAAGGTGCAATTTTTTCTTTCCAGAACTGCTCGGTGTAAATTAAATGATAGCAACAGGCATTAAAATTCAATGGCAGCCTCTCACCGTTTCTCAGGGTCAGAGCAGGAGGAGAAAGTCGGACGACGAGGACTCCAGGGATCTGTGTCATGATGCTCGGGAAGTGTTGCTGTGGTGCGTCTGCCTGGCTCTGGAGACCGGCGGTGGCAGCCTGCCACAGCCTCGGGCCCTCACACGTGCACATGCGCACACGCACACGCACACACACGTGCCCAGGGGCATGCACAGACGTGCACACACATGCAAGCGCACAGGGGACGCCAGGTGCAGAAGGCACAGGCATGCGCACACGTGCACAAGCGTGCACTCCCGGGGCTCACACACACACACTCTCTCCCAAATCTCCCCAGGAGCCGCTGCAGTCCCGTGGCCCGGCCCGTGTGGGTCGCGTGTGGAGGAAATCTGAATTCCCAGCGCTGACCCTCCCAGCTGGATGCACAGTGATCCTAGACGCTCCGAGCAGCCAGCCGCTCCCCCGCGAGTACTCCCCGTGTGGATTCCATGTTGTCCTCGGACTCTGTGAGCAAGTCTGGCCAAGACCCTTCAGTGGCCTGAGCGGGGGAAGGCAAGCTGACCGCGAGAGTCGGTGCCTGTGGATGCGCGGCCCTGCCGAGCTCAGCACTGGGGCACCGCGCCTCCCTGAGCACCCCACTCATCCTGCCTGAGCAGTGGGCTCTGCCCCATCACCCCGCTGGGGGAGACCCGCCCACAGGGCACGGAGGGCCCTCTGCAGCCGGGGAGGGCACTGGTCCCTTGCATCCCCCAGCAACCGCTCCTCATCAGGACCCTCACCCGCACTCTGAGGTCTTGAGGCCCTGCGCGCTTCCCAGGCTGGGAGTAAGGTGGGGCTGTGGCCCAGGACTGGCACTGGTGCCACACAAAGCCCTGCAGCCACTTGCCCTCGGTAGCCTCAGCATCCTCTGCAGCCTGCAGTGTCCCCAGCAGGACAGCTGGCCACTCCCTGAGGACCTCAGGGACACAGAGTGACCAGGATGTGCAGGTCCAAACCGTTTCCTGGGAGAAGCCTACAGTCAGGTCTTCCTGGGCCCCAGCCACCTGTGCACAGGCCCTGTCAGTCCAGCAGGGCCAACCCTGCATTCCAGGATCCCTGTCAGCCAGCAAGTTCACCCTGGGGTCCCGAGAGCCCTGTCACCTTGCTCCTCTGTAGACACAACCGCCGGGTCCTGCCTGCCAAGAGCTTTGTCTCGCAGCGTGAGGGAGGAGGTTTGGCGCAGAGCTGGAGCAGAGCAGGACGTCCGTGGTCGCTGTCCCAGAGGCCCTCCTGTCACACCCCGGCCCCTTTCCATTCAGCGGGCGTTGGAGAGCCGAGTCCAGGACCTTCTGTGTCCCGCCGCCTGGCCGGCGGGCAAGGCCTCCATGTCACCCTTCCTCATTGCCAGCCACTGCACACCAGCACTGCCCCTGCCGGCATCACCAGCTCGGTGATGCCAGCGGGGACTTGCACAGCACCCAGCCCCTCTCTTCCCAGGCCCTGCACTCCCAGGGCCCTCAGTCCTCCTCCAGGCTCTCTGCTCAGCCAGCACCCAGCCACGTGGGAGCTTGAGATGGGCTACAGGATGTGGCAGCGGTGGACCCAGCAGGGACACCAGCCCTGAAGAAGAGGACAGAGGAGAGCACCCCGTCTGAGCCTTCCCAGAGGCAGCCCACCTCACTCACCTTCGGGCCCTCTGCCCCTCCTTCCTTGAAGTGTCCAACATTTCCTATTCTTAGGAGAGAAAACCTCGCACTTTTCTATGTTCTGCGTGGCTGCCCTTTCACTGACAGGGACTTCTCTTTCCAGCTCTCATAATTTTCTTGAAAAGAGAAGCACCTTGCCCTGCACTGGGATGCTGAGAGCAGCCTCCAGCTGCTGCCCCTCTGCCTCTGTGAAGCCGCACTGGCCGCACAGGGCCTGGTCCCATGGGAGGTGCCACATGACCATGACCCCATCTGCCTGGCCACGCCGGCCCTGCCCATAGTGACATGTAATGAGGTGGTGTGCAAGCCTGCTGGCCAAGTGGGGGCTCATTTACATGAGGCCGAGCCCCCAGCACACATGCCTGCTCAGAGGCTGTCCTGGTGCTCCTGGTCATCGGTCCTGGTGACCCAGCCCTCAGAGAGAGGGCTTCATTAGGAGCCGGGCAGGGCCCTGAGGAGGCCGTGGGACGCCAACACCCTCACCTCTGCAGCGGGAGCCACTCCGTCAGCCTGTAATTGCGTCTGGCAGGAGTGCACCAAAGAACTTAGTTTTTCTCCATTTTTCTTTTCTTTCTCTCACTGTCGAGCAGGAGCACCGCCGCGTCCTCGCTAGAGCTGTCCGCTGCTCGGCAGATCGCCCCAAGGTGAACCTCTGCAAGCCGGCCGCCGCGTTGTCTCTCGCTTGTCCTGGAGACAGAAGCTAGTGGTACAGCTTGGCTCCGTGACAGAGGACACTGATGCTACCAAATGCCGGCAGCCAAATGGCCTCACAGCAAATATTTCTTACAGGGCCCATGGCCCAGCGGCGCGAGCCCCTGCCGGGGACCTCACTGCACACGTGTCCTTCAGAGCTGGGCACCGGCAGCTGGCCCAGACCCCAGGGGTATGAGGCGAGGGCTTGCGAGTGCCAGCCTCCAGCAGTTTGGATTTTCCTTCTCGTTTTGCTGGACTATCTCACCCAGAACCTTCCAGAGCCTGAGGGCGCCTGCGGAGCCAGCAACACTGTGTGGAGGCTCAGGCAGGGGGCCACCCCAGGCAGCTCAGGAAGGTGAGCCGAGCATAGATGGAGTGACCCCTTGATAAGGGGGTTGGGGGTCCTGGCAGCCGGTCTCTCAGCCAGCCACAGGTTGGAAGTGTTTGGGAACTATGTGGGGAAACTAGTGCACTTTCGTTTTTGTGGTGCTGGGCACAGGGTACAGCCTTGCACTGGCCAGGCGAGCACTGTCATTGGGGCAGGGCGTAGCTCACTGGAGTAAGACCAGCCAGGGTGCCCAGGAGGGCAGGCAGAGAGGGCTCACCTCCTAGAACCAAACCTCCTAGAACTCGTGGACAATGAGTCAGGGCCAATGCTAGAGATAAGCATAGGCCTGGTGACAGGCAGCAGTGGGCACAGGGCCCCTCAGAAGACGCCCTCCTGGTGAGGGGCCTGCATTTGCAGGTCCAAGGACGAATCATTCACCCAGCAGCTCTGGCTGGACACGGCTGGCCCTCACCCTCCCGTAGCCCCTCCATTAGAAGCAGGTGGGACAGTAGGACCGAGGATCCTGCTAGCAGATGAAGGTCCTGACCAGGAGCAGCCGGTGAGGTGGCACAACCCCTGGCACGAGAGCTCAGGAAGCCGCCATCTCGGGGCACCCAGCTGCGCCTCCATTCCAGGTGCGTCTGTGCTGAGCAAGAGTGGATGCTGTCGCTATTCCCCAGGCAACCTGCACATAACGACCCACGCAGGACGCACACGTGTCATCCTTGAGAGGTCGGGTGATGCACAGACGTGGCTCCATTCTACACGTGGCACGGGCGCATCGTGGCTCTCAGTGTGCGTGGGATGCGCCTGGAGCCAGGGCTGACAAGTAAGCAAGGGCATTGGTGTGGTGTCTGTGTCCATTGTAACCAACTGCTAGAAACCAAAGCAGAAGACAAAGCCACTACAGCAGGACTTCCAGGCAATGATCCCCCCTGGAGTGTGCGTCAGGGGACGGGCCCCACTCGCTGTGTGGGACAGTGGTCTGGTGATACCTAAGACGGGCATCAGTGGGACGGTGCCGCTGGTGTGGGGGGACAGAGCGAGAGGGGCCGGTGAACAGGACCCTGTGTGACTCCCCCACCTGCGATAGGAAACGGGCAGCTGGGTCCTCAGATGGGCTGAGCGCTGTGACGTCCTCGAGAGCAGGCCAACACTGACACTGACAGCAAATCGATGTGGAGCCTCAGATGGAGCTGCAGTGGCTCCGTCATGTGAGAAATGCAAATCTGATAAATATAGATTTTAGTTAAATAAACCATTAGGCAAATTGATAATTAAGCCAATTAGTTTTAGGTGATTTGGCAGTTAGTGATTTGACTCCGAGAGATCCGGCTTCGTCCCGGCCGGGGCTCAGAAGCCAGGCCCCGGGGTCATGGGCAGCAGGCACAGGGGCCCTGGTGAGCAGGCGCACGACCCAGCTGGAGCAGGGCCACAGGGAGCATCCTGAAGCCACCCAGCCTGGACGAGGGAGCCTGGGAGAGCCAGGGGGTCTGCCCTCGCATCCACCCCAGCTCCAGCACCAAGTGAGCCCAGGCCAAAGAGGTCTTCAGAACTCTGAGCCACAGGGAGTGTAGACAAGGGTGTGTGCCCAGGGCAGGATGCAGACCCTTGGCCCTCGCGTGCAGCATAGCCAGAGCCTGGGGGCCTGGGTGGCAGCTCCCCCAGACCTTCCACGTAGGCTCTGGACACAGCCGTGGCCAGGCTGCTCAACAGTAGACACTCATGGTCTCCTTCATGGTCTCCGAGGCTGGACACCAAGGCCACCTCCCCCCTCAGGCCTCCTCGGGGCCCCTTGCCTGTGTGGAGATGCCGGCGGTATCGGAGCAGGTGCCACCCGACACCTCAGCTCACTTCAGCACTCTCCACTCAACCACATGGGGTGAGAGCTTGGCACACAGAGCTGGGCACACAGCCCATCCGTGGTGACCCCTGCACCTGCCAGAGGCCATGGCCTTCCCACAGCCACTGGCCACCCCTGCTGTGGGACACAGAGCCCAGGGTGATGGTTAGAACCTGAGGCAGCAGCGCTGCATGCAGGAGAGCCAGGCCCAGTGCCCCTTGCAAGAGTGAGACGGGAGCTGTCCTCCATGGTTCCCGAAGATCAGAGCCGTCGCTTCCGGGGAGCTCCACACCCAGCCTGCTGAGAACAAACGCCAAGCCCCAGGCACTACAGGGCCAACGGTGTGGCTCACACACGCGGCGACACGTGGCACCTCTGCTCCCTGCACAGACTCCCCGCTGGCTTCCTGCCACTCTCATATGGGCAAATTGTGCTGCCACTGAGGGAAAAACGTGGACCCTGGGGCGGCCTAGGCCATATCCACAGAGGACCTCGGGCCTGTGAAGGGCAGCACAGTGGGACCCGGGGGTCTCTCAGGGACACGCCTGGTCGCAGCCCAACTGGCGCCAGACAGGGTCTCCAGACAGCAGGACACTGTCCCCATCTCAGGGCGCTGTCCCATCTCAGGGCACTGTTTCCATCTCAGGGCGCTGTCCCGTCTCGGGGCGCTGTTCCCGTCTCGGGGCGCTGTCCCGTCTCGGG
>NDGM011112547.1:0-17741 GCA_002564305.1 Octomys mimax
GGGTCGGGGAGATGGCTCAGTGGAATAAGCACCTCCCTGGCAAGCGCAAGGGCCTGAGTTCAAAACCTGGTTCCGCCAGAAAAAAAAAAAAAAAAGAAGAAGAAGGAGAAGGAGAAGGAGAAGAAAAAGAAGAAGGAAATCCTACAACAGCCGAGGAAAGGAATCCGATGCTGACTCAGCAGAGAACGGAAGATGCTGCATTGGCTTCTTTTGTTTCGTGCTACCAAAATTAAACCGATCCCCTCAAATTCAGCAATATTTGACTACCTCCCATGGATAAAAAGCTAGAAAATCTACTTTAAGTTTAAAATGTATTACTACAGGACCTGTAACTACTTGATTCTCATCTTTTAAACTCCCATAGATTTGGATGGGATGTGGATGAAAGATATGCAAGCAGGACTGAGAAAACTGACCTGCCTTAAACGTCTGGACAGTCAGGGTGTACTGATATGGTTAAATGTTACTCTGCACTTGTCAAATAGTAAGTATTAATACTCCCATAAAGTAAGTGATATATTTACGTATCTAGGGAAAGAGGAATTACAAAGACATTTTAGTAATAGCATGAGCTTTCATTAATCTAGTTCAGCATTTTACTGTTGTGAAATTGCTTTTGTATTCATACTTTAAATGACCTGAATGCTTTCCATAAATACCAAATTACAAGGAAAATATTTACCCAGATATTACTGTGAACTCAATAGCTTTCAAACTGAGTTATAAAACACTGAGATAAAATATATGCACATCTATAAAAAGAAATACAATATAGATATAATGTACAAATTTTTTTTCTGTTCCTATAACCATATAGTACATTACAGTGTAGTGATTATTCAGATTAAGTGTAGAAATATGGGCTTACAAGGAAAATCCTTGGTTTCAATCCGAGTTTTGCTATCCATTAGTCATGTGACTTTGAGAAGTGCCTGACCTCCTGAACCTCAGCTCTCTTATCTTAAAATGAAAATGATATTAATGGACTTATTTGAAAATTAAATGTATTAATATGATAGAGTGCATAGTGTGACATTCATTCTATCCCCAGTGACCATTAGCCATTATTAACCCTTATTCTTTTCCTCTTCTTGTGTCAGCAACCAGATATAGACTCACACCAATGCCTACTAGTGACTAGAAATGATATCAATCCATGAAAATATTTACTAAGTCCTCAATATACTTGATAGTGTCCTTCATGTTGAAGATGTGTTAAGGATAAGATAGAAAGCAGTGCCAGTGCATGTAAACAGGTAAGTCCAATGTCATCTATTTCTGTTCCATTTTATAAGTAGATCTCAACTATTAGAATGTAAAAAGGAGGGCTGGGGAGATAGCTCAGTAGAATAAGTGCTTGACTGGCAAGCGCAAGGGCCTGAGTTCAATCCCCAGTTCCACCAAAAAAAAAAAGAATTTAAAAAGGAATTTTGCTGTGTGAGCATAAATCCCAATATTTATCCCTCATTTCTACCTTAAGAGTTAATTTTGGAATAAGAATCATGTTACTTCTCAGCCTTTAGGATAAGATCAAGTGTGGAGGGTGAATCATAGATTATGATATTAAAATTTTCTAACATATGGAGAAATGTTGCATTACTTTCATTTGTGTCACTAGTTTAATAAGTTTAGAAAATACAACAATATAATTCAGATGCCATGCCAAAAACCATGATGTACTTGCCAAGTAATATTTCCTTTCTTTAGGATCCTCCACCTTTACTCATTTTCTAAGCCTTGAAACATAATTTCTGGGCTGGTCAAATAGCTCGGCACATTAAAGCACCTCTGAGGCAGACGCAGGGCTGGAAGTTCGATCCCCAGGCCTGCTGTGCAGGCCCTGCCCCCAGAGCGCAGGGAGACTGGGGATTGAGACTGGGCGTGGTAGTTCATGCCTGTAATTCCAGCATTTGGGAAGCTCTGAACAGGAGGATCACTACGAGTCTGATCTATGCAGTGAGACCCTGTATACCCTGTACACCCTGTCCTAAATACAAAAAAAAAGAAAAGAAACATAATTTCTGAACAAAAAACACATGCTAGACAAACACTTACCATTTGTCTTTGAGAGACATTTGCTCTTAAGTGGGCAGAAGTTATTTTTCAGTACTAAAAAGGTTAAGTGCAATTTTTAAATACTGGGCTAGGAAGAAATACACCGTCATGGAAATAACCAGAAACTTCAGCTTAGTAAAAAACTATCAAGCATATTAGCACATCTTACATATTAAAAATAATTTGAAATTGACCCCACCTAAGTAGATTAGATCAATTCTGTAGTTTAAGACAAATATACATGTAAAGTGAATCCAAAATCACTGTAAAGTGAACCCAAATATTAGGTTTCAAATTTTTCATTGAAACAAGATTTACAATGAATATTAATATTAATTACAATAGATCAATCACTGACTGCTTTATTGTAAGATAGAAAAAGACATGTAAATAAGATGCAGTCTTAATTTCATCTATGAAGTAGAAACCCTATATATACTATTAGATAACATAAGTGAATATAATTTGCTAGTAGTGTAAAATTGTAGGGTCTAAGGTGGCTTATTTTAAAGGGAAGATTATTTGGTAGCCTAAGAATATATAGATGCAGTCTTTCTAATTCTAGATTCTAATCTCAGGAATTTGAAAATGCATGAATTGGAATAAGATACTTTTATTTTTCCATATTTTTATAACATATAGACATTACATGATTCCCAGCTCTACAATTTCTATTTTTCTTGGAATAAAAGTAAAGACATATATGTTTCTAGTTCTTTCATTTCCTTTTCATCAGTGTAGAGGCAAACAGTTTGAAATGGAATTTTTAAAATGTAAGGGCAATTTGCAAAAAATTAATGAGAATAACATTTTTGTAAAGAAATTAATTTCAAGATAGTACAGTAACTGAAAGTATACTTAAAATGAACCACATTTGGCATCCTACAATTATATTTGAAACATCTAAAAAGATGTTCCTAAAAGATTATACTAGTTTATAGATTTAAATGCATGCATCAATTATAAGACTAAGAATAACTGTAGATTCTATATATTCTGACTTACTATGCTTCATAGAGCATTGTAACATCTGACATCAATTGCTTAACTCTTCCAAGTAATTAATTCTTCATATCATTAACAGTAGAGCTGGATAGTGCAATTTGCTCATCGTGGTTACTTTGTAATTAATCTAAATGAATTATCTATATTTTTATAGGCAAAATACCTATAGATAGCTTAATTCCACATTTGACAAAGAAAAGTAGTTACATTTTTCTACAACTAGCTATTCATTAAAAGTGCAGTAATCATTTATACTGAGCTTTATCACAAGAGAGCATTGACACAAAAGACGTAGCCCTGATGCTGCTCAGCTGAAATCCACTGGCACATGGTTATCGTTCGGAAGCTATTTGTGTATTCCCTTCTCGCCAATTGCAATGTACTTACAACTAACTAATTAACGTATACATTTAAAAATTTGAGCACAATTCATTAGTCTTAGAGCTGAAGGTAGAAGATGAATTCAATGTGATGTCTGCCTCCAGGAGGCTTGCGATCTAGTGACAAAGATAGGAACACAGGTGGCCCGACAGCAATATGGACTGCCACACGAACAATAATGGAGGTGCAAAATAAAGGCTGGAGAAGTGAGAGATTCTGGTCATGATGACTTGGAAGGATTTAACTAGATCCTTGAAGGAGAAGGGTTTCAACTTCTAAAAGGAAGAAGGGCATTCCACACAGAGAAAATGTCTCTGTGCTGACAGTGTATCTAATGTTCACAGGTAAGAAAAGAAAGGCAGTGAAATGAAGTGATTTGATCGAGGTCATAATAAGAGAAGAGCAGAACCATTGTAAAAATTAATTCCTGGGTCAGGATGGCTCCTGCCATATGACACTGCTTCCGTTCCTAGGTGACACAATCATGTGCCTTCACAGCGATCTTTACCTCCCACTTAGCTCTCCATGTGGCCACGCCCTTTACAGGATTTAGGGAGGATGTCCACAGAAAAACAAACAGGCATCCGTGTCCTGATTTTAAAGCATGCCACAGTTCACTGTGTCCAAAAATCCAAGCGTATCTAGGTGTAGTGTGGTCCTCTTTCCTTCCCATTCCCCATCATTTCAAAGGAATGGGAGTTTGCGCTCTGGCCATATGGCATGCTCAATAAAATGTTGATCTATTCCTTTAAACCTCCCATTTTTCTACTTCAGTTTGTCAAGTGTTCCCAATTCTAAGAAATCATAATTCATAACGTGGGGGAGGCTGCAGATTTTGGCGCAGGAGAGCGTGCAGATGTTATTCCTTAAGGAAGATGATCGTGAGTGCCTATGTGAGTAATGGCTGTGAGTCGGCTAGAAGCCAAAAGTTCTCTTATACCAGAATGTATAAACCATTCTCCTACTGAAAGAAGGCCCCCAGTAGGATAATATATTATTACACATGATTCAAATTACAGGATCTGCAGCAGGGGAGCTCGTGACTGATTCAGGACAGTCGCCCGCTGAATACTGATGATGGGATGATGGAATGCCACACGAATTAAAAGAGTCATGGTTTCTCATCTAAATCCTTCCCATGCTTTAAAAAGTGACTGTGCCCATCAGTGGGCTCTTTAAGCTTCTTAAATGAATCATGCACTGTGATGAAACCTTTGACGATGTTTTTAAATTTCCAAGTCTTTGAATAATTATATTCAAAGCATTCTGTAAAAGAATAGACAATAAAAGTTTACCTCCCATGCTAGAAAAATGTATCCCTTCAATGCCAGGAAAGCAATAAAGATACGAATTAATAGAAATTGCGCTGAAGTGTGACCCAGTTTGGTTCTTTGAAATTTTCTAAAGCAAACTGAAATCTTCACTTGCCACATGCGATAGTCTCTCTTAAGTTATCTGTAGAACAAATGACTTTATCCCTGGTGAGCTAAATACAAATATGCAAGAAATACTGTGCTTCTAATGGTTTCTGGTAGATAAATGAACTCATCCATGAATATTATTTCACGTGGAATATTGTGGTTATATAACAACCCCATAAATTCGCTAGAGGTATTACATCGTGAATAGAGATCAGGCATATTTATAAAAACACCAAGGCAGATGTTATATACTACACTTTCTAAAGAAACCAACCTGCTTTCCTTCAACATATTCTGAAATAAATGTAAGCTGATCCCTCAACTTCTTTTCAAGCTGGTTCTTATAGTCAGTATTTCTAGTAAATCAATGCAAATCAGTGCATTGTGCTGCAATGGGACAGGAAGATCTGTCCAGAAATGACCTCAGTTCTATTCATTAATAAAATGACATGTTGGCCGAGGGAACAGGGAAGAATGAAATATAGCAAGAGTGAACTTTCCTTTATGTGGCAGATGCATATAAGTGCTTTTTAGATAAAGCACTGTATGCAAAATGGCCACTGCAGCACAAAATCTGGAAACATTAAAGGAAGCTCTAAGATGCAGATTGCTTGGAAAAGCTGTGACTTCCACGGCAATGCGCCCCCTGCTCTCCATTCCCTGGCACATGACTGCATCCCAACTTGGAGAAAGCACGTATTCATGAGAAAGGGAATCAGATAAAATAAACAAGGTTGTATTTGGTTTCAAGTATCATTTTTTAAAGAAAGAGAAGATAAAAACAAAATAAAATTGAATGCAGAATCACTTCCAGTGCCTGCAGACACCAATGGGAGGAAGAAGTAAAAGCTACCAGAGAGAATGTAGCCACATTTTTGCATAGTGGCTTAAATTATGCCAGCAGAATAATTAATGGAAGGACCTAATATGGGGAGGGGATAACAGGAAAGGGGGAAGGCTATGTTAAACAAAGTTCATTACTGCATGATGTAAATGAGTTTCTCACCAGTGATGTCACTGATTGGCTGAGCTGCAGAGCTGGCTTCAAGCATGGCCGGATTGGCTGCTAGCTCTTCTGGTGCCTGCCTGCTTGGGCAGCGGTTGAACCAGATATTTTCTGTCTCTCTTGTTGTCGTTTGAAGCAAATCTTGTTCAGCCCAGCTGTGTCTCCATAGTAGTGGCACCCTAAGAGAGTCTCCCTCCTGCTTCCCACAGCTCGTCTCTGAGGCAGTCGCTGCTGTGAAATACCAGCCCTTGGCACCAAGCCCAGACAGCATTCTCAGATCCATCTATAACACACACATACAAAAAGAAAAATAAAAAAGCAGTTCTTTCATCTGAATTGCATCCTAAGGAGGATTAAGAAGGCTTCTATTGCTACTGATTTGTGTTCTTTCAATTTGATGGTTAAAATAGTTTTGAAATACAGTATCTTCTCATCTGCAGTAGAACACCATTGGAAAAAAAAAATTGGTTAAAAAGATGGGGGAAGATCCCCCTTTCCCATGTTTACCTTGATTACAGAAAAATAATTCCTCATTTTCCTCCTAAGCACCGTAACTAAGGTTTTTGGTCCTCTAGCAGAATTTTAACCTCTCACCAGATTTCTAATTACAGCCGAGTCATTATTTTCAGGTTAAGACATGGGATCTTAATTAGCATTCTTTTTTAGCTATGCAAAATGAGACAGGGCATGAAACAGAAACGATCTATGGAGAGGCAGAGAGAGAGAAAAAAAATCTGTGCAGCTTTTACAGTTGAGCTGACACCCCCTCCTTCCCCGCTCTCCATCCACCCCCCTTGCAAAAAAAGAATGCAGTCATATGAACTTTACCAGACAATGGAGTACCTACAGGCTCTCCCCTAGACAAGTCCTTTATAAGCAGCCACTGCTATGTGCTGCAGACAGTGGCCAATCGGCAGGCTCCTTTCTGCAGCAGGGACACAATAGGTGCATTGGCCACACTGTCCTCCTAGACCCTGACAGCAGTTCAGGTTCATTTATTGTACACTGGAAGGCACATATGTCTTTAATATTCACTGTGAAATTATCAGTGTGGCTGCCTCTATTTCACCGTAATTACATCAACCTAATTACCGGGCACAAGCTGCAATAGCACTGTTTGCACAGAGTGGCGCGTAGGCATGCATGCCATAAAAATATGCATGAACATGCTTGCTTATTTCAATAATAAAATCCACCAATTATTCCTTTCACAGAGCTTAAAACCTCTTCCAGAATACTTTGGTGGATACAGCTGTCATATTTTCTCCTTCAAAGAGAAAAAGTGTGTGTGTGTGTGTGTGTGTGTGTGCGTGCGCGAGTATGTATGCACACGTGCATATGCATGTGCATAATTTAAACATTATTCTAGCCATTTATTGGGGTGAGGTGGGGGAGGGAACTTAGTCAGCAAGTAAAGGTTATTAAGGACCTAAGGCATTTTCCCATATCTCTAGGCATAAGAGTGAAGTAATAAGTGTATCTGTCCGCATCACTATAGCCATGCCAGATGCCGATTTATTTGCAGCTCACCTATCCTGAACATGTGCATAACTCCCATTTATATATTCCCATATTCCCTAATTATGGCATGGCTTGCAACATTAATTCAAAGTGCTTGAAAAATTAAAATTGCACTTTCACTGGATTAATAGAGTTGGGTGCACAGTATACGGCGCAAACTGCCTGTAAAGATTTTCTCTTTTAAGCATGTTGCATTTACATATTCATGAACAGAATAACTGCTATGACCACTGACTGCAGCAGGAGAGGGAAAGGCCTGATCGGCACGTGATTGTAGTAATTTCTAGGGGGAGGATGGCAGCTGATGATGAACGCAAAATATGTAGAGGTTTCCTTGATGTGTAACTTATTGTATAACAAAGAGCATACAGAAGGAACTACCAAACATACAGTATAATGAACTTGGAAAGTCAGGTCACTCTGGATTGTTCTTGATCATTCATTCACACTTTAAAGACCTAAGTATTTTCAAATGGAGACAGCTGATTGAACACTTTGCGGGTAAAATAGCATTTGTGTTACAACTGCCCAGCATATCAGAAAGTGGGACGTCCTTAGAAACGCTGCTTTGTTTTCACTATTTCATGATTTGCATGTGTCCTATTTCAAACTGGAATGCTAAACATTGAGCATTATTTCCTAAAGTGAAATTTCAGGTATGTTTACCTGTATTATCGGTTTGTTTTGATTCTCATCTCCTTACTCTCTGACCTGGAATGGATTTTGTCATTACAATATGTTAGGAGATACAGTAATTCACTTATATTTATGTGGACACATGTGTGTAACACATAACACCCCCATACTGGTGAGAAAGAAACCAAATAGATTCTCATTGATATGTATATAACAATCATCTCTTTTTAACATTTGAAAAACATGTTATTACAAAACAAATTCAGGTTGATTTTGAACTCTATCAGTGCGGTATTGTAAAAGAAAAGCTAGCTCTTCTATCTTTACTTTCCAAAAATCAAGTTTTTGTGGAGAAAGGTCGAGATAAATTACTAACTAGACTGAGATTGCAAGGCTAATGCACAAAAAACACAAATCATATTAAACTACAATTTTATTCATGAGATATTATGTGAATTTTAATCAAAACACTTGAAGTGAAAATATAAATTATATATTTTATGTATACATAATCTAAAATGTTTCTTCTCTAGATGACTACAGAAAATGTTCAAATAAAAAGCAAATCTTAAGTAGCTATTTGTCTCACTTTTTGATGATTTTCTTATCAGAAGGCAGTTTTTCTAAAACTACTTCTTTGATGAAATGAAATTTGAAAATTTGCTAAATATATAAATCAATCTGTCTCTGTGTCTCTGTCTCTGTGTCTCTGTCTCTGTCTCTGTCTCTGTCTCTGTCTCTCTCTCTCCTTCTCTCTCTGTTTCTCTCTGTTTCTCTCTCTCCCTCTCCATCTCCCTCTCTACCTCTCTTCGTCCCTTCTCTCTCTCTCTCTCTCTCTCTCTCTCTGAATTATGATTGTCTTTTTATTTGGCAAGAGATAATAAACAACTCTTCTACATTGTCATTTCTATTGTTTGATCTGATATTGCACAAAAAGATTGAGAAAATCAAGGCAATCATAATTATTGCTATTGGTATATTTTGATAAGTAAAAATAAAAACAGATAATTCATAATATATAGACCTAGATTCCACTAACACATAGACTATGCTTGAAAATATTACTGGTACGCAAAGTATTGAATTAAATGTATTTTTATAAATAAGATTATTGAATGGGCCTTACATGGCCTGTTTAAACAAGTATTTATAAACAACTATAAATAAGGGAGGCCTTTCTCAAGTGTTACAATTCATTAAAATAGACAAGTAAAGCTTTCTGTTTAGAAAGACTTTGTACTTGTTTGAGTTCTCAGATACTTGGATACAGTCTTGTGCTTTTTATAGTATTCTCTTATTGTACTTTATTATTTCTCTCTCAACCCAAATATAAATTATAATTGCTACACTTTAATAGGATATTCAAATCTAAAATAATGAAAGATTATCTGAAAAAATGAAACAATGCAAAGATTTTTCAAAGAAATTTTTTTGATTCATTTTACTAAATAAATTAGATCTAACCTATACATCTTAGACATTTAAACCACTAATTTTGATATGACATCCATTGAAAATTAGTAACTAGTGTGTGCATTTCTATCCATCAAACTGCCATCCTTTATTAAACATACTGTTTGACCTGATGCTGTCAGGATATTCTTAATTGGTCCCGTTTCCCTATAGATAAGGAATTGATGGCTTTTTCCCATAAGATCAAAGACATGCATTTACAAGATAACTGTACGGAAAGTATGAGTGCCATCTCTGTTCCTAGGATGGAGGAAAGCAAACTTCTTTACCAAGATCAAAAGCATAACTTTAGATTTATAATCATGATGATCTCACCAAAAGAGTCAAGTCAGCGCAAATGGGCTGTGAGAACGTGCAAGAGCAGCCAGCCATATTAATTTTATAAATAATACAATGCACTCTGCAAGAAGAGCCAACTTGGAAAGAGATACAAAGCCAACAAATTAAAAAGCAACTTGTCAGGTTTCTAAAGTGACTCATTCACTTATTGAAAAAAAAAACTCTTAGTTTTCATAAGCATGGAAAAATAGCATGCAGAAATTGACATCAAAAACCACTGCTCATGTCCTTTATGTCTCTCTCAACACAGCCACATGCATTTAGATGGCAAGATGCACTTCATCATCAGAATGCCTCCAAATATCTGGCACCCACAATCTCACAACTCAAAATTTCACTGTTTTTCTTTTATGTTCCAAAAGTACAACTTTTGAAGGCTTTAATAATGATCATTTATGAGACAGGAGAAGCTTGTATTTTAAAAGGTGCAGTAAGAGTTTGCCCAGTCCATATTTCATCTTTGACTCCTCTTAGTGCAAAGTTATGGCTTATCCTGTTTATACCAACCTCAAAAAGGTGACTAATGCATACTTGTACCACAGTCTTCAAGACTGGCTTCTTTCTCAAAATCCCCCCACTTGTTTTAATTAATTTCATAAATATAGTATAATAAATTATGGCATCTAAATATCCAAAAGAAAAAAATCCAAAACAAATTAGAAAACTAAAAAAAGAAACACTACATTCAAAAAAGTCATAGTTTTAGTGATTATTCATATGATGGCCTTTTATTACTATACTTCTCTCCTATATCAAAGAAATGGAAGAAAACTTAGAAAAATAGACAACTGCTAATTGTAGAAATTGACGCTAAGCATCTAAAATTGTTTCATTGTTTTAGAGTAATGATAGTAATCTAAGTAAACACTGTTAGCATTCAGCATGGGTTAGAAATAGTTTGCTCAACCTATGGAATGAGTCCAGAATTACATTAAATAGTCATTATTATTTTTAAAAAATTGTAGTTAGCAGGGCATACTAATTATGCAAATTACTCCATTTGAGTTGAGTATGACAGTTTCACGTATTAATTGTACCTACTGTCTCTATTACCCTTCTTGATCTACTCCTCTCTAAACCCCTTCCTTTTCTTTAATAGTCCCTTTTCTAGTTTCAGGAAACATTTTTGGTTTCCATATATGGAGGGAAATATATGATACTTGCATTACTGCATTTGTCTTCTGTTGCTTAAAATGATGAACACTAGTTCTATCCATTTTCCTGCAAAGGATGTGAGTTCACTCTTCTTTTATTATCTCTTATTTTATTATGGCTGAATAATATTTTCTTGATTATTCACCTGTTGGTGAGCATCTGACTATCTATCTTGGCTTTTGTGAATAGGGGTGTGTTATGATTTGCATCTAGGTATCCCCTGAAAGCCTCATGCAGTCACTGGAGCAGGCTTCTAGAGCTTGTGATTAATTCATGATCCAATGCTGGGATTATGGGTATGAGTGCTGCTCAAATTACAGGTGTGAGTGTTACATCCACTGTAGGACAGATAGCAAGGATACAGTATAAGGAAGAGAGGAAGGCTTTCTCTCTGCTGCAGTTGATGTTCTGCTTCTCCCTTTTTGTTCTTGCTGTTTTGCTATTGCTCTCTATCATGTGCCACTCTGCCTTGGAGCCAGCTGAGTATGGACTAAAACCTTCACAAACTTTTAGCTAAATAAATCTTTCCTTCCTTAATTCTGGATGTCAGGTATATTGTCCCAGAAATGAGAGAAAAGTAACAGGGTGCAATACATATGGCTATGAAGATCTCTTTTGCATGGTGATGTGACAGTTAAGATTGTCGACTTGATTGGCCTGAGGATTAGGAAAGCACACTTCTTGTTGTGTCTGAGTGAGTTATAGAGGTGTGACCTGGGCTGTGTAGCATCCTTAGCCCTTTCCTTTCTAGTACTGTTTCCCTGCTCTTCCACAAACTAAGTCTTATTGTTCTGCCATGGGCTGACTGCTCTAAAACCATGAGCCAAATAAACCTCTCCTTTAACTCTTCAGAAGTCAGCACTGATCTAATTGATACAAATTCTTTTCCTACATATTGGTATCTATATGAGGTGCACAGGTTTAAGGTCATGGCTAGCTTTGCATTTGTACTTGTTTAAATGATAAAATGAACATTTAAACTATGAGTTTGTTTACAAAATGTATTTCTAAAGATGTTTGATACTTGATAATAAATTATATTTGATAGATACCACCAACTCCAAAGTTAGTGTTGTGAGGATTTTTATTTACTTCTGAAAAGTGGCTGGAAAAATACTGATTTGGTAATTTGAGAGATGTTGACGAACTTCTGAAGGCCAATGATGAGAATGACAGAACTGAATATGAAAATAATAGTGATTTAGAAATTTCATCATGCAATTAGTGTCAGAACAAATAAAAAGTCATTCAGAAATCTCCATAATTTTTCATACAGCTTTATACCTGAAACTTCCTCAATTTCAAATAAAAAAATAAACTTAAAATTATGCATTTCATTATATACATATGGTAATTTGAAGTAGTTTTCTATTTTTCCCATATCAGCACACAAAAGTAATGAATATATCTCTGATGTATATTCAACTAATCTATAATATAAAAAAGGTTTTCAGTTTCTTTTATTGGTATGTTTATATGATACATAGTAATTGCATCCATCTGTAGGAATTCATACATATATAAAATTCATACATATATTCATATGCATATATAAAATTAATCATTTTTCTTCCCCTTCCATTTTCCACCCTTTGGTTTCCTCCAGTCCCCAAATTGTTTTTCCATTTAACCACTGCTACCTTCCAGTTCCCTATCATAATTTATTTCAGCCTTAATATTTTGAATTTCTTATATAAGAGATACCATGCAATGTTTAACCTTCTGCATCTGATTGATTTCACTAAGATCTATTATTCCAAGGTGCACCCATTTTCCTACTAATGACTCAAATTTATCTTCTGTATGACTGAGTTAGATAGGTAGGTAGATAGAGTTGAAGAGAGAGAGACAGACAGACAGACAGAGGCAGAAAGAGAGAGAGAGAGAGAGAGAGAGAGAGAGAGAGAGATGATAGAGCTAGAGAAATATTTCAAATTTAGTACCCATTTATCTGTTGACGGGCCTATGGGCCACTTCCAAGATTTAACTATTATGAGTTGTACTGCTATAAACATAGCCCTGATAGTACTAGTATAATACAATACATAGAGGAAATTAAATTTTCCAAATGTATCATTTTTTTCTTTAAAGGTGTGTTTGAATTATTCTGTCTGTGGTACACAGAATAGGTACCTCCGATGTGGTTTACAACTCCGTCCTCAGAAATTGAATATGTAACCCTTATATGACACAAAAGGTTTAAGGGTCCTCATAGAACTAAGGATATTAATCATCAAATCTCAAAATAAAATCATCCTAGATTATTGGAAAGGACCCAAAGTAATCACATGCACTTTAAAAAGTGAAGAAGAGAAGCATAAAAATAGAAATATAGGGGGGAGTTATGACAGAAAAATGGACAGAGAGATACAACTTTGCTGGGTTTTCAGCTGGAGAAGGGAAAGGGAGTCTTTAGGAGCTACAAAAGGAAACACTATAGAAGGAGTCACAGCTCTTTAAGTTCTTTGAGTTTACCTTCCTAATGACCATATTGGACTCATGATTGAAGAAGTACTGTATAACAAATATGTTTTACTTTAAGCAACAATGTTGTGGTTATTTGTACATCAATAAAGAAGTAGACTCATTTGACTAATGAAGGCTTTAAAGTCTCTCTTTAGTAAAACATGAAGAAATGGTAAGTCTATATTTCTAAATTCTAAGTTTACCCATTGAAAAATGAGATACTGTCATTGGTGGTCAGTATTTTGGATGCTGTTTTGTTTGGGCACCTCTGTAGGGTTTAGTAAAGTGAGGTAGCTGATCCTACTGGGCCTGGTGGAGCACTGAATTACATCAAGATGCATAGCTTGTTTTTGAAAATTTTTCTCTGGGAAAAATATTCTCAAATTCCATCTTCAAGCTTCTTTTGGGAAATCAGTCTTCTCAAATGCATTGCATTTTCCACCAGGACAAGAGAGACTCCAAATCAGCTATAAATTGTTTGATCATAACTAGTTGATAAACTACATCTAGCCCTCAATTTCCTTGACACATCACACAGGAATTGGTAGCATTTGCCATATTCTTCTTGCATGAATGTTCACATGGAACATCCAAAAATATAATATTCTCAATCTATGTCCAATCAATGTCTGTAGCTAAAGGAGGACTCTTCTTCTACTCCCCTACAGCACAACTTATTGGTGGTCCTTTTAAGAAATACTTCTCTAAGGACCAATCTGAGAGAGACTTCCCTTTACTATATTAGGATGAGGTTTTCCTCAATCAATCCTTTCATTCAATTTTTCTGCTTGACATAATAGCTACAGGGAAACATGGCAAATATAATTTTAGAGATGAAAATGAATTTGTTTATTTTCAAAAAATTACACCCACTAACTTCTTTTAAAATGGTAGATTTAGTTACAAAAGTATCTTGCCAATTGGAGGAATATTTCTTATTCCTCTTAATGGGTTTCCAGAAAGAACAACAAAACCACCACAATTTTGGTGAGTATAGAGCAATCAGATGATTGGTGACTGAGCAGCCTGACCTCAGGAAATGGGAATCTAAATCAGCAGTAGATAAAGCCAAAAGCCATCCCAAAATATACGAGAAGTGGAAGCACCAGGTATTTGGGGAAGTAGGAATAGAAAGTGATAAAACTAAGGAAATGGTTAGGCTATATTTATGAAGTTAGTCCATTATTTAAAGAAGCTAAAGCAGAGTCAATGTAGTTTTAAGGGTCAGCTAAATAGCTCAGTGGATTAAAGTGTTTGCAAGTAGGCGCAGGGCCCGGGGGTTCAATCCCCAGGCCTGAAGTGCCTGGGCATGGTGGTGTCTGCCACCTATAATCCCAGCTTTTGGGAGGCTGTAAACAGACGGATCACTAGGAGTCTGATCTAGTAGTGAGACCCTGAACACTCTGTAGACCCTTTCCAAAAATTAAAAACATAGTTTTAAGTACAGAACTTCTATGTTCTAAAAAAGAGCCTTAAACCAGTGTGTGCATTCCAGATCCTGAGACTATTCCTACACCATCTTCTTTCCCAAATGAACTCTCAAAATAGTTTCTCCATCTTTACACTTCAGGAAGAGCTTTAGAAGGGTCCTTGGAGCAATATGACTTAACAAGAAAAATCTTAACATAACATATAAAAGTGAGGATGAGATACATAATCCACTTTCGAGCATAGATTATTTTTTTTTCTCTAGAGAGTGGCCACACAGCTAGAGACTACATTTATTTTATCAGACTCTACATGTATACAGAAAGTGACACTAATGGGATTTAAGTGAAATCAATGAGCATCTTTTCTAGATCTGGCTATCCCATGAAACCTTTCCAAGTGGATTCCTACAGATCTGTCTGATATGGAGATATTCTCCAGGGTAATTTTAACCATCATATATTAAAGAGACCAAAACTTCTGTTTGTCTAAGCCATTAAATGATTGGAAGAGATGTTTTCTAATATGTTTATTTATTCAGTGATATTATATAAGTCAGAAAATGTTTGTAGTTGTGAACTATTTCACACTTTGGATGAAGTTATGATAATAAATAGCTCACTAATATATATAGCGGTTGTATCAACTAGAAAGAAACACACCAGCCATATGACAAACAGTAAGTTTAGAGCTTTAGTTTATAAGTCCCACCATTTAAATATTCTTCCAGCTTTATAGATCATTTTGTTATTAAACAGAAAACTAAATATGCAGGACACAGAATATATGGTGGAAAATAAACAATAAAACAGAGACAAAATAGAAGACACTATATTATTCCAGAAGAATAACACTTTTTAAGAGTTTTTTATTGGTATAAGTTGAAAGATATAAAAAAAATCTACTGCCTCCGTGAGATAAGAACAAAATGCTGCAAAAAGATCACTTAGATAACAAAAGTCATTGACAATTAAATTAAGCTCACAGAAATAAAAATGAAAAGAAGTTAGCAGCAATTTTGAGAAAAATTCACAAAATATAGAAAAACATGAATATGGAGCAAAGTTCAATATAAGAAAACTAGAAACAAGTGCTATAAATATCATAATTCAAGGAGATAATCTGTGGCCAAACAAAACGAGGTTCTAAAGAAAATGGGATTCTGTGCATGTTCAGCAAAATAAATGAATTCAGGATAACATTACAGAATATTATTTTGCAATTTCCAAACACTTGACAGGAACTTCTAATTCTGAGTATAGACACTATAGCTGGCATTGAAAAATATGCTAAAACAAGTGTAAATTTCTATAAAACATAAAAATGAAATATTTGAAAGCTCTGGAGTGTGAACAAGTAAGAATAGAAAGGCTATCGTCTTTGAGAAAAGTAAAGCATGTATGAGTTAGTTCGTATTTTTTCCATTTCTTTTCTATATGTTCTTGAGAATTGATTGCTGGAGAAAAGTAGAAATGGACAGGATTACCAAATCAAGAAGCACAAAAAAAAAAAAAAAGAAGAAGAAGTACAACTCCAGGTTGGAACTCATTGGGTGTCTGAAGTTTGTCGGGCTTTGTCGCAGGCAAGAGAAAATAACAAATCTTAGATGTTCAAACTTCCTGTGTAATTTCCACTCACATCTGTGATAGACGCCTGAGCTACGCATGTAAGTGCACTAGGTAAGATTCAAGAAACGCAGATGAAAACAGAAGTTGAAAAGCTGAAATCAAAGCAGATGTGTCACCAGCAAGTGACAGTAATAAGGCACATGTGAGTATGTGCCTCACTAAGATGTAGGATTCTCTGTAGTTTCTGTTTAGCCCTGAAAAGTTTTGTTCATTCCAAGGAAGTCAGTACCTCATTCATGACATGGGTCATGAACCACAAAAAATTCTTCTTTAGTAGGATTAGTGATAAACATACAATAAGTCAAAATGAATCCTAAATTTATATTAGGATGTAATATATATACATATATATATTTAATATATTAGGATATAAATCCTAAATTTATATACTGAACAGATATTGGTAATATCTATTGCTCCATATTTTATGCCAAATTTCCAGTGTCCAATGAAATATGTATAAAAATATTTGAGAAAAAATCAAATAAGAAACAAGAAGTAAAAAAAAAGAAAAGAAAAATATACCCCTACATGATTCCAGCAGGAATAACAGGTAAATAATTATACTTGATGTCTTCATAAAATTAGAGAAAAACATGGAAAATTTCGTCAGACTGAGGTATGCTTGAGAGACAAGTCATGGAGACAGAAACAATGCAGAAAATAAGGGCCAGAAGGGCAAGATGGAAACTGCCAAGTGTGACAGGAATTCCAGAATGTGAGGAGAATGAGGATGGGGCAGAACCTTCAACAGCAGTTTTCAAACTGATGAAAGAAATCAACTCATAAATTCAAAAAGCTGTACAAAAATGAAGTAGCATAAATGCACAGCTATCTAACAGTATCATCATTTCAAACCAAAGCCAGAGTGAAAATCTTAATTAGAGGGAAAAGGTGATCATCTTCAATGAAACACCAACAACAATTACATCTGACTTTTCACATGGTAAACTCACAACCAGAAGATGATGGAATGTGTATGTAAAATGCTGAAGGAAAGAAAGAGGAAAAACAACCATCAAATAAGAACCAATTATCTGATGAAAATATATTTCAAAGAATGAAATCAAATAAACATTAAGCACTCAAAAGACTATCCCTACTAAACAAAAAAGGGGGATATAAATGAAGGTCCATTTTGTAGAAAAAAATATATATGTATATACAAAATAGTTAGGATAGGTATACAGCTACTTTCTCTTAGTTCAATGAGAAGAAAGATTTGTA
>NDGM011112561.1:1833-14719 GCA_002564305.1 Octomys mimax
AAAAAAAAAAAAAAAAAAAAAAAAAAAAGACTAAACCAAGGAAGACCTTTTTATTCTCATGCGAGGCCAGATTGACAGTTCGTTAGATTCTGCATCTGGGCAGGTGGCTCTCTTGTCCTTCTGCACCTCTGAGGAAAATCAGGTAATGAAAATGCTGCTGATGAATAGCACCTCTTTACTCTCTGTTTTTTTTTCCTCCCCAACGCACAGCGTCCTGGAATTGTGCCCAGCCTAAGCAGAAGCACTGTGCTCCCCTGCGAGGCTCTGAAGTCCCAGTATGGAGAAGCGTAGTCTGTGGAGGCTCAGCACGCTCTGCCTGCGCACCTGTGCTGAGGCACTGTTCATTTTCATCGAAGTGCGGTTTTTCCGCAGTCTGCGCTTTCGGTCTGTGTGTTTGTCTGAGCTGCTTTATGTGTCGCTGGGACAAATACCTGAGTCTGACAACTTAAAGGAGGAGAGGTTTATTTTTATCCATGGTTACAGTCCCTGGTCTGTTGGCTCTGAGGCAGAATAGCATGACAGAGAAGCACAGTGGAGGAACAGCTGCTCACGTCATGGTGGCCAGGAGGCAGAGAGAAGGGAGGGTTCTGGGAAGGCAATACACAGTTCCAGGCCGTGTCCTTGGTGTCCTGCCTTCCCTAAGCAGGCTTTCCTTCCTAACAGCAAGTTAGCGTTAGCGTCCAAAATTCCCAGCCAATCCTAGTTCGGAAGCCAAGAAATGAGCATACAACTCTTTCAGGGCACACTGTGGATATGAACTGCAACTGTTCATCTTTCATATCTTTATTAGATATGAAATTAACTGGGTTAATTTTAATACAAAATAGTGTTATAGATTAATCAGCTTTAACCAGGACTAATTTAAGATTATATAGTAAAAGCATACTATGTGTGGTCGGAATAAAGGATGCTTAAACACATCTCTTCTGATAGCTCATAATTTTTCACCAGACTCTCTGAACATTTTCCTGGGTATCGCTTTCAGTTGAGTGCAGCCAGGAAAGATCAGTAAAATTCATCAAGACAGAAATAGTATTTATCAAGAAAGCGAGCATTTGTGACATTAAACTTCTAAAGAGCCTTTTTTTCTTAGCACTGATGACTGTTCCTACCCCTACCTTCAAGACGTTTGTCACCCTTGACATGCAGGTGAACTTAGGCACTTCAGTTGTTAGGTTTAAGTTCATTTGCAAGCTTAAATGCTACGGAGCATTGCTAAGAGCTTTGCACTAGTGAATTATACAAGTTGGATAGTGATTTTGCAAAGACTAATGAATTGGGAAACATCTGGGAGGGAAGACTGCCTGTAGGTGGTCAGGTGAATGATCCCAGCAGCTCAGACTAGCTAGGGACTGCAAATGCATGCTTGTCGCAACACAGCTTAAATGGCTCCTTTGTCACATGTTTTTACTTCATAAGAATTTAGTATTCTAATATATTAAGTATTCATAATGACTGAGCCAATGTAGATTTTGAAGCTTGGAAAGTAGAGGATAAGAGACAACGTGATTTGTGTAAAGCCACAAATATTGTAGGGTGTTAGAGCAGGACTAGGGTTCAGGTGGTAGCTAAACATCATTGTTTAGTTTTATTTCTGTTAGTAAAGCATAACCAGTGAGCTGTCTAGGAAAGTATACAATGTGTTGGTCAGTGAAGAATGGAACTAGGTTTTTTGTGTAGGGCTGAATCACAAAGAGTCAGGCTATTCCTGAAAGGTAGAACAGGGGCTCTCTTAGACTTATGGGGCTAATACACCAAAATACGTTAGATTAGGTAATTTACCAACAAGCAAGATTTCTTAGAGTTTTGGAGCATGGAAAAATCTAAGACCAAGTCACTGCCAGATGTGCAAAGGCCTTTTCCTGATAGACACTGTTTTCCAGTTGTGTCATTACATGGTGGAAGGGCCATGGAGGCCCTATTGGACCAGTTCTACAACAGAACTGATCTCATTAGAAAGGTGGAGCTCTTGTGGTTTAATGATCTCCCCAAAGTCCTTCTTGCTCACACTGTCATTATGACAGCTAGAGATCAACACATGTATAAAGACTATGACAGAGCCCTTTTAGTCAGAGGTATCTTTGACCCAAAGTTGTAGAGAGCATTTAATAAATTCAGGTAAAATGATATCAAGTGGTATTTTTTTCCCAAATTGCCATAGCTTCTTCTGGTGCCTTATTATGTACTGATCCAGGTAGGCAGGCGTGATCCTTTGTACTGCACAAAATTGCAAATGGCTCTTTGGATATGCACAAGGAAGGCATATTTTGAAAGCTCAGCTGATGTTAACACAGATTAGTCATTGACAATCTGCTCAGACTATGCAAAGCATAAAAACCTCATTTAAATTTGTGCCCTATCTCTGCTAATAACAGTATCTACTAAGACCCTCTTACAAAAGGCTACAGTGTTAATTTAGCAAAATGATTCCAATTGACCCATATGAGACATTTTTCTGTCTGTTATATGCATCCTGGCACCGTAATAGATGTCTTAATTTAATGAGCATATTATACTAATTGAAATAAAGACCTAGGGGTAGAGAGGAGCAAACTAACACATGCTAGTCCCATCAAATATTAAAATTTTGATACAATCACCTTGACTATTAAGAATTAGAGACAAGATAATCATTCAGAAAAATGCAGACTTTATGATTGCAAATTGAATGACGTTGATTTAAAAATAATGTTACAGTCATGCAGAAACAAAAGAAACTTTTGTAAAATTAAACACTATTGAAACAATAATACAAGCTAAAAATAAAATAAAGTGGGGAGTACATTAATTTCAGAGAATCATGTATGCCTGAAAGTCATTAAATAAGTGCAATAAATAATGTCATAATAAAAACCTATATCTTACAGCCACCCATTTGGTAGGACCAGGGGACACTGAATGTCATCTAATTTGATCCTGTAGTGACAAATGAATATTTGAAAACACTTCTGAAACCTCCTGTGTGCTAGGATCTTTGCCAATAACTGACAATACAAAAGTGCAAAAAACCAAGTATCTGTGATTCCCCTCCTCTCATGGGGTATAGTTATAGTTATAGAATTCAGTCATAAAATTTCTTTTGGGGGTAGTATAGTCAGGGCCTTGCACACACTAAGCAGTTGCTCTGTCACTTGCCTACATCCCTAACCCTTTATTTAAAACATATTTTGAAGCAGATCCTATTAAATCTTCCAGGCTTGACTTGATCCTCCTGCCTTGGCCTCATGAGATAAAGTATATGATAAAATAATCATACAAATATCAAATATGAGGAGCTGGGGAGATAGCTCAGTAGAATAAGCTCTTGCCTGGCAAATGCAAGGTTCTGAGTTCAATCACCTGCACTAAAAAAAAAAAAAAAATCAAATATGAAAAGGTCAGAATGTAGTAGTTGGAGTTGATCTCCTTTAAGTGAGAGAAACATTCCTAGAAGCAGGAACATTCAGGCTGAGGGCTGGAGGCTGAGGAGGGCCATCTATATGGGACAGGAGGTGAACGTCCAGGGCATTTCATAGCAAGAGAACCAGGCTGTGGGCAGCAGTTGGCACTAAGCTCCCACGCTCTACTTGAGGGCCCATGTCCTTAGATGAGCTCTGACAATCAATATCATTGTCCTCTTCTTTTAAGGCATCTAAAGAAACTTGAAGACAGTATTGGGGTCCTTGCAGCACCTCCCTGTTCCTCAGCTTTCGGAACACTGTGGGCGATGACTCACTGGTTCATCCTTATGACACTGCGCCAGCTGACTGAAAGTCCAACGCAAGGTGTGGTGGGGGCGAGCTGCTACCATCATGGAGGGAATTAAGCAAAGAGTAAAGAGAGGTACTGGGCTGGCAGCACGCCCTTCCTAGGCAGTTCCCTGGTGACCAGCTTCTTCCCAAGACCCCACCTCCAAATGTGGAGGACTCTTTAAGTGCGCACCATACCAGAGAAGAAGAAACAAATAGGGGAATAAAAAATAGTTTGTACCTACAAAATACCATGAATGTTTCAATTCAAAATTATTAAATAAAAGACACATCGCCATTCTCTTCCTGAAAGTGCTTTGAGCGCACTTGCCACTCTGAAATTGTTGAGGAAGTATATTTTCTGATGAAGTACTGGGGTGCCTTTAATTCTGCTGTAGTGTCTACCTGTAATTTTTTACTGATATTGCAATAAAAACAGAAGTTGCCCCTTGTTATTCAAGTTATTCTCTTCACTCTTGTTTTTAAAATTCAATATTCACAGGAATTTATCTTTTAGCATCCTTTGTTATGATTTTATATGGCAGTAACAAAGCTGCTAACATCTAATCAAGGACTGAAGCTAAGTGGTTTTATTAGTAACATAAAAAAACCAATTGGGAAGTAGTTTTATTTTTTAAACTATATCACTTTTTTGTAAGAAAAAGTACATGCAGATTTATGCACATGTGTTTGTAAATCTCATGTGAATTAAGCAGACCTAGAGGATGGATGTTTCTAGAAGTTTCTTTGAGAATGGCCTACACAGTTGGCCATTTTAGAAAGAGCTCTCATTCTTCTCTTCATCTTCCCCTCTTCCTTCTTCTCCTCCTCTTCCTTCTCTTCCACATCGTCCTTCTCTTCCTCCTCCTTTTCTTCTTCTTCCTCTTCCTTCTCCTCCTCCTCTTTCTGTTTGTTCTTTTTCCTCCTCTGCCTCCTTCTCCTCATTGTTTCTCCTCCTAGTTCTTCTTTTTCTCTTTCTTTCTCCTCATTTCCCCTTCTCTTCTTATTTCCTTTTCCACTATAAAAGCTAAAAAAGAATCTGTTGGGAAATTTGTTAAACAATTGTATGAAAATCATTTGTCCGTAAGAAATTTGGGATTACAATTGAGCAAATATTGACATTTTATTATTTTTACACATTATAATCTGAACTCTAATATTTTGGGGATAAGAAAAGGTCAGACTGTGTGTGTGCATGTGCATGTGCGTGCGTGTGTGCGTGTGTGTGTGTGTTTCAATACTTTAGTAAGAATACATTTTAGTTCTAATTCTCTTTCTTGGTGGACACACCCTTAAAATACAATGGTCCTCTTAATTGCTACATTTTCTTTCATAGAACTCCTGCATAAACATGAGTTTCTTAGATGAGTCTTGCTATCTTTTTCTTTCAAGCACAGAATATGGAGTCATGAACATGAAAAATGCATATAAAGCAGGCATACTGTGAATTTGTTTTGTTTTTACTATATCATGCAACATTTGGGGGTTAATTACTGTTTTTCCTTCTCTATCACAATGTCTCATTCAAATCTCTACTAAGATATTCTATAGTGCTTTTGAGACAGTTCAGATATTTTTAGATAGTCAGAGATCGTAAGAAGCAACACACACCTGTAATTTCACCTGCTTAGTAGCCTGAGGTAGAAGGATTACACATTTTAGCCACCAGCCCCCTCTATGGTGTGGATATAGCTCAGTAGTAGAGTGCCCCGGGTTTGATCGCCAGAAATGCAAAACTAATAGTCATCCAACAAAAGACAAAACACACCTCATAACAGCATCTGGAATACTGATAGGACTAATTTCCATGCTTCTATACTAGTAGTATAGAAGACTATGTGTTGAAGAATATATTATTGAAAAGATAGTCTTCTATAATTTTTCAACACAAGTGCCAGGATCAGACCTGGTATCATCAAATCAATAAAAACAAGAAAACAAATGTTATGTGACCAAGAAGACTATAAAGTCATTGCATTTGCCACTGCTGTTAACTTGCCTGCAGCCCTGTGAAACTGGATAGGTGGCGGTGAGCCTAGGACACTTGTGCTGAAGTGAACATGAAGCCCTCTCACCAGCACCTGTGCCAACTCACCCCAGCCAAGCTTTAACAGCTTACCAGCATGCAGACAATGGCAAAGTGTACTTTAATTGTACAAAAGAACACCAAGTGCAAACTTTAACCATCTAAAAGAAACATGTTTGCATATGTTCTGTTATTGTTTTTTTTTTTTTTTAAACAAAATATGTTAATGTTTGTGTTGTTTTTCTAAACTAAAACTTCAGTATTCAGGTTTAATTGCAGTGCTGGTTCTTGAGTCTTGGGTTGGGTTTTGACTATGATATCCAAGGTCTCTAACTGGTGCTCCATTTTTTTACAGTTCTAGACAAAAAGTGAAGCTCAGTGGCTCAGCACCTGCCTGGCAGGTACAAGGTCCTGAGTTTGATTCTGGGTACCAAAAACAAACAAACAACCCCTGCTGAAATATTGCCTCTGGTCAGAACTACCTATGTAATATGTCTAGGGAACTATGAAGAATGCAATAGATTCACATTCCAAGAAAATAGGTTTTAGAGTCACATTATTAGTTGAATATTTCTGTTAGTTTTCTTCTTTCTGAAGTTTATGTACACAGATCTGACTGTGGATTTCTTCACTGTAAGCCGAAATGCTATGTTTTCACCTTTAATCTTGTAAAATAGTGGTATTCTAAGTTCCAAAAGCCTACCATAAGGACACTGGATCAACAGAATGGACAGCACTTGGAAAGTTCTTAGAAATGCAGTCTAACTCCACACATTCATACCTATTCAATCAGAAAGCACATTTGAAAGAGATCCCCAGGAAACGCAAATGCGCCATCTTGAACGATTATCTACAAGTAAGAGTGAACATTTCCAGGGAGGTACAAAGGATCCTTTAAATTTTACTTATTTTTACTTAATTATGTAACAAAGGAATTGAATGTCTCAATTTACACTATGGACTGACTCTGGCGCCCCCACGTGGTCGGGTATGAGATAGCCGTGATCCTCAAGGTGTCCAGAGAGCTTCAGTAACAGTGTAGAGAAGACCAGAGGTGTGACCACGTATTCCAGGGCTTTAGGTGGATTGCAAAGAAATACAATTTCTGTGTGTCTCTTTAAGGAGAAATATGTAGTTTTAGCTGAATGGATCTTCCCAAATAGACAAAATTTAGAAGGCTGCCTTAAACACAGAGGACATAGTAAAATGCAAGACTTAACTGCTGAAATGCAACACTTTTTGCAGCTGTTAATTATCCCTGGGGTGCCGTTGTGAGTAGTTGGAGTATATTCAGGAGGATGAGGCAGGAGGGTCATTTGACTTCAGATTAGACAGCAGAGCCACAACTCATCTCAAAAGCAAAACAAAACAGGAGAAAAAACAGCAAAGTGCATCTAAGCCCCACTGCAAGCAGAAACTCTTTTTTTTTTTTTTAATGAGGAAAACAAGTATATATTTAGAATTATCCAGCTGGACTCAGTTTAGGTGATCCCAATTTTGTTGGCAACATCCAATGCATCATAATCGGGAGCCAGCTGAACATATGCCTTCTTTTCTCCATCAGGCCTGATTAGGGTATTGACCTTGGCAACATCGATGTCATATTACTTCTTTATAGCTTGTTTGGTGTTTACTGGCTTTGACATTCACAATGAACATGAGTATGCTGTTGTCCTTGATCTTTTTCATGGCTGACTTAGTGGTTAGGGGAACTTGATGATGGCATTGTGGTCAAGCTTTGGGCTGCCTCCAGAGCCGCAGTGTCTTGGGATGGCGGAAGGTGGGTGACATTCTTATCTTCTTTTTGTGGCAGTGGATGCCTTTCAGCATGGCTTTCCTGGCCTTCAAAGCTTTTGCTTTGGTCTCAGCCTTGGGGGGCCAGGTGCTTCCTTCTTCACCTTCAGTGCCATCTTGGTAAAAAGGCAGCAGAATCTCTTTAAAAGCACTATTATGGAATTAAAACATAAATTCCACACAGCAATCTAATCAGATATTATGATAACTTAATAAAAGTCATGAACAGTCATAACTATGGAGATACAGGTTTAAATTCACAGTCTTATAATAAATAACCTTGTGCTTATTTGCATATGTGTTGTAGTTGCATGACGTATTTTTCTTAATTTTGACATCAAAATCAATATGAAAATAAACTGAGCTGAGAGCTACAGCATTGAGCAGTTGGATTGCAAAGTGTGAAAGGAAACAGAATCAACCACATGTTGAAGCACTGTACATCTTTACATGATAAAATTATTATTGTCAGCAATTTAAAAGGAAAGTTTATATACCTTTAATAAACTAAAATTAATTTAAAATAGTTTTCTTTGTTTATGTACAGGATCTACAGAGTCTCACTACACAGATGAGACTTGTAGTGATCCTCCTGTTTTCAGCCTCCCAAGAGCTGGGATTGCAAGCATGTGCCACCATGCCCAGTCCCAGTTGCCATCTCAGCATGCCCTGTGGGTGGGGCCAGTGTGTTGGGGGATCGAATCCTGTCCGTGTGCTTTGCATAAGCAGGCTCTTTAGTCTGCTGAGCTATCTGGCTGGCCCTAGTTTTCATTTTTATATTTAATTTTTTAAAAATTTATTTACTTATTTATTTTGTACAGGATCTTGTTAAGCAGCTCGGACTCTAGTGATCCTCCTGTGTCAGCCTTTCCAACACTGGGATTACAGGTGTGCCCTACCACGCACAGTTTTGGTGACTGGCTTAGCGCTGGGCTGGTATGGCATGTGGTATTGGGGACTGAACCCGGGTTTTTTGCCCTTGCCAGGCAGGTGCTTAGACTGCTGAGTTATCTCCCTGGACTAATTTTTATATTTAAAACAGTTGTAAGTTTCACAATGTATACAACAATTCAACAATGAAAGTACATAAGTTACATAAGCATTTATATACACACAGACATACAAACATCTAAGCTTAAAAATTTTGCTGATAAACGTATGTAAACTTATTATTAAAAAGAAGAAATTTCTCTTTAATCCTAAAATAAATTAAATGTATTGTTTTTCTTTAGTTGGCCTACAAAATAGTAAACAAGACAAATCGCAAGATAATTGTATTTAGCGTAACCATGAAGAAGAATGTATACTAAGATGTTCATTTTGAATCAGATTACTGTTGAAAAGACTTTTGATAAATCAAAAGGTAATTTTAATGTTGAATTTATAAAGCACACAATTCCAGTAGCTTTTAAAATTTGAGGAGCTGAGTGTGAATATAGATAGCCATACATTTGAAAGTATTTCCTGTCATTGTAGAACTAGTTAGGGGAAAATATGGGTAATTCTTCTTTAAAGAAGAAAATTGGAGTGCCCAGTGGTGCATCTTATATTTTTAATAAGTCCCCATTCATTCAAGTCCTAAAATGTTTTAATTCTCTTCTATCTTTCATCAACTTTCTAAATTGTTTTAAATTCTGTTGATATCATATTAGGGTGATAATGATGGAAACATTAGCATCCTGACATTTTAAAAAGTCTGCGTTCCCCAACTAATGTCTTTAAAAAATTGTTAGTGTATATTAGTAATAAAGAATAATAAAATGAAGTTTGGTGGATTGCTCCACGGCTGCAACATAGTTGGGTTATTTTCATCCACCCTTCCCTTTCCCCTTTCTCCTTCTCCATGCATCTTTCATTTTCAATAGTGTGCCTTCTACTTTTCTGTCATGTATACGTTTTTTATCTTAAAAAGATTGCTTATTATTATTTATTTTAAAAAGACTGCTTATGAACATGAAATATTCAACTTTCTGAGTGGTTTATTTTTAAGGCTATGGTCTCCTGTTTCATCCATTTACCTGCACATGGCAGGCCTCCACTCTTCTTAACTGCTGAGTAGTGTTTCACTGCGTACTTTATTGAATTTAATCTGTTTATCTGTTGATGGGCATCTAGGCTGTTTCTGCAGCTTAGCTGTCATGAAATGTGCTGTCATGGACACGGACCTCTGTGCATCGCTGTGGTGTGTTTTCTTTAATTCTGAAGGGAATGTACAATGAAGTGGCACAGCTGCATCCACGGGCAGCTCTATTTTTAAGTTTTTGAGGGATCTGAATGTCGATTGCCTAGCGGTTGAAGTAGTTTACATTTCCAGCAACAATGTAGGAGTGTTCATTTTCCACTGCACAGGTTGGCTTTTACGTTCTCGATCATAGCCAGTCTCACTGGGGTGTGACTGCACATCAGTGTAAGGTTGATTTGCATGTCTTTAATGGCTAAAGATATTGAACATTTTTCATATAATTATTACACTTTTTACTTTTTCTTTTGAGACTTTCTGTTGATTTCATTTGCCATTTATTGACTGGGCTATTTCTTGTGTAGCAGTTAAGTTTTTGAGTTCTTAATACAGTTTAGATATTAATTTACTACCAGAACAGTAGCTGGCAAATAATTTTTTCCTATTCAGTGAATCATTTCTTCACTTTGTTGTTTCCTTTGATGTGCAGAGCCTTTTAATTTGATGTAGTCTTATTTGTTGATTCTTTCTATTATTTCCTGTGCTATTGGGGCCCTGTAAGTCAAGTTAATGTCTTTTGATGTGGTAGCAAAATGATTAATTGTAATTATATTTGTTATTTCCTGTTATTAGTGCAACTTCCTTTAAATGTGTTAAAATGCTCTACTTTCTCAACAATCAACTTGCTGCAATGGTTATCTGAACATGAATACTGGGTGTGTGCTTAATCTTATGCATATCCTCTTATTAGTGTTATCTGTGGGGCATGGCAATCCTTTTTCTATTCTTGGCCCTTGACAGGAACATTTTTCTGCTTCTTTGTATTTTGTGTGATATTGTGGGTGAGCTCCTATTTAAATGGGAGTGGACAGACTGCATGCTGCCTGGATTGGACATTTAGGCCACTGGGGTGACTCTTCCATGTCTGTTCCCCTCTGCTGCGTACTGCTAAACATGACACAATAGTTTACACCATGAGGACAATGACAGTTTTCTAAATGAGGGCCAGATCCTCAGCGAAGCACGGGGCTCAGGATCTCTGCATGGAAGAGAGCAACCTGTTAGCCAGGAGACCTACCTAGACTACTCTGGAGCCAGAAATGTAAATGCCATGGGGGCTCGTCACAGCAATCCACCTTATATTAATCATATATTTTAGTACTGCATGTTTACTGTAGCATAGTCCTTGCAGCATGTTTTAATTTGTGTTATTTTAGGTGCATTTTTTCAAATTTTTACAGTCTAGCCTGTGTCTCTGTTGACCTTCTTTTGTGAGTTTTTCGTCATCTTGGCTGTGATTTCTGGTTCATACACTGGTGGGCAAACTAATATTTAAATCTTATTTCCCATCACATTTGATAGGAAAGACTTTCACAGCTTTTCTGTCTGCCTGCTTATGGTTTTCTGCTAGGCTGGCTTAATGTACTGATTTGCACAGTGGGAAAAGCTAGAAAACATATTTTAAATCTGAAAGCTTATATTCTGCTGAACATAGCAAACATTGTGAAAAGAGACTAAAAATGTGCAAAATCTGTCAATTCTCCACACCCCTGCATTGTAGACACTCTTGTTAAAAACTCAAAAATGGCAGAATGCAGATTGTGTTCAGAAAAGTTGTCTCAGTGTGTAGCACAGATAATGTGCTTGATGCTTCCACCCAAAGAAATTATATGCTGAGCACCAGGCATTTCAGTAAACAGTCACACACACTTGACCACATTAGTAAGTATTCTTTCCTCTACTGTGAAAATCCCTAATTACTGTGGAGCCTTGAGTGACCCTAGTGGTTCAGAGCCTAGAGAGATGGCTCATTCAGAGACAGCTACGATACCATCATGGTAGGCTTTCAGCATGTAATCCAGAGCTCATTTCCAAGGTCCAAACATTTCTCCACTTATAAATTATAGAAAGAGTATCTGGGAATATTCTTGAGCAGATATCTGCTTGATAACTAGGTTTACATAGACCACAGTCTATAGAGAAATTAAATTCTTTAAAATGCATGGAATATTTTTGCACTGAAGATCACATGCACACAAGTAACTTAAGAATGGAGGCAACAGATGAATAAAAATAATGCAGTTGTGAGCAAGTTAAAAAAAGTCTTACCTAAATGAATTAGCATCAATAGAAGTGACTTATTTGAAGTCTGAATAAATGTAGTATTAAAACCATTTGTATTTTGCTGCATTTGGCCCTTAAAAATTCTGTATACTATATTAATCAGAAGAAAAATTCCGTGGCTTTCACTGAAAGCATAAAATTGAACTAACTAGAATTAAAACTCAGAATTTGAAATTCTATTTCTGTGTCATTTCCTTCCTGCTACACATTAGTTTTCCATATAAGATGTTTTCTCCTTTTCTAGTTCTTCCTAATTAAGGAAAATAGAGTGCAGCAGAGAGAGTTTTGTTTGGAGTACATCTCTTGTTAAGAATTTCAGATTTTGCAAATGTAGCAACCTAGGGACCAACTCTTAGATGGATAATAAGTTGTCAGTTCTAGGATAGATAGGGTGCAGAAGTACAGAATCTGGTAAAGTTGCTTGTTTTGCATTTCATGGCCAAGGACGGGTGGGGCATCTGCTATGGTGTTAATGTCTATGTCTATAAATTAATATGTTGAAATCTAATCAAGTGTTTGCATGTAGAAATGTGGCCTCTGGGGTGTGATAGGTCTGGAGGGTAGAGTCCTCATGAAAGCTGTTAGTACCTTTACAGAAGAGGCCTGAGGGAACTTGTTTGTACTTTCAGCACATGAGAAGAAAGCTAGGAGGGGCCATCCATGAGAAACAAACAAGGTCTGCCCAGATACCAGCTGTGTCACTTCCTTGATCTTAGACTGCACAGTGTCTAGATCAGTGAGAAATCAATTTCCATTGCTTATCAGTTATCTAACCTAAGGTGTTTTTGTTATAGCTGCACAAATAGACTAAGGCACTATGCACATATCTTGTCAAGAGAAAGAAATCTGATGGTCTATTCTTCAAGTAATTCTCATCAGGTTGAGAAATACAGCTCTGGATACTGAGAAAATCAGAAAAACCACCATGTAGAGCATTCAAGCACACATATATCTTATTTTATTTTATTATTATTTTTTTTTGCAGAACCGGGGATTGAACTCAGGCCTTTGCGCTTGCCAGGGAAGCGCTTATTC
>NDGM011112604.1:0-14319 GCA_002564305.1 Octomys mimax
CTTTTATCTTCACTAGTCTCTCTTCTTTCATGCTTTCTTTAGTTAACTGGCTTTTCAAAGATTTTTTTTTTTTAATTTTTAAAAGTTAGTGCAAAAAAAAAAAAAAAGATCATTCTCTGTATAAACAATTGTAGTGATGTGGTTTCAGTCCTGCAAGAAGTTGGGATGTCAGTTCAGGCCCGCTGAGGAATGGTTTAATTATGAGGGGGTCCAGTCGCACCAGAAATGTGCATATAGCCAAGACGAATGAAAGCCTGAGCAAACAGGCTTATTGCATGACCCCACTTGGGGCTCATGGTTTGTATAGCTGATTTAAACCAGAAATTTCTAACCAATCATTGGACTTCTGTTTCTTTCTGAAAATTTAAATTGACTGGTCTATTTTAAATCCTAAGAATTAGATTCATACAACTTCCTAGAGCACCACTTTCCTAACTCATGTTCCCAGGGCCTTCTGAAATGAATTCATGCACTCAGTATAGCATCTCTCGAAATTAAAACACTTTTTTTTTCTATACAAAAGGACCTCCCTATAATATCAGACTTACAAAGTGCACCATCTTGGCTGCTGCATTTTTCTATTCAGTTTCTAGGAGTTATGTCAGTGACATTCTATTGTTTTCTGATTTAAAAAAAAAATTCTTGTAGATGGTACTTGTTTTAATGAGCAAGTCAAAACAATCTTAATTTTTAAAGACTGTCAGAGCAAACTTTGAGATAGATAAAAAGCTCCACGGCAGCTGGGTGTTCATGTTGCCAATACTACTGGATATGGCTGCAGATTTTCCAGCATATGTGACATTTGGAATACACATTGGTATCTTTGAATGGGTGCTCTAGAGGCAAAGTGAGAAACCCTCCATCTTTCTAATACATATGATTCTTCTTACTGAATTTCAGTATCAATAATAACATCCTCACATATGGAATAAGATTTTAATGAACAGGTGTAGTGGAATATATAGACTGCAAATATAAACTGATGAAAATTAATTATTGACCACTGTAGAGGCCATCATCTTATACCTTCCAATCAACCATCATTAAGTCATCCAAAAAAATCACACACTGAACTGAACTTTCACTTTATGTAAATCAGAATGAAGAAATAAGGCACATGCAAGCTAGAAACAAGTGTTAGCCTTTGTCATGAAGGACCTCAGAATCACCAGTATATGAATTCCTGAAGAATTGTAGCATGAGGTAGGGGGAAAAGGGTAGTAGGCATCTGCCAGCATCATCAGGAGGCCTAGAGAGTTGTTTTTGAAATACACCTGCCTCAGACTCACCCTGTGTCTGCTGGATGATGTTGACAGCAGCAATGGGACCTTAATACGTATACTTTGAAAGTGCCTTCTCAGGCATTTTTGACTGACACCTCTTAAAGCCCATGGGTTAGTAAGATAAGGACATAGTCACACAAAAGCTTAAGTGTTACATGGGCCCTAGGGTGGCCTACCTGGTTCCAGGTGAAAGTGTAGAGGACAAAGTTGGAGCCCCAAAGTTTGGCCTGGTGTCATCTTAGGAGGTGAAAAGTTCAAGTTAGGTTTTGAACAGAATCAAAATGCAAGAACAGCATTTTTCTTCTTGACTATTGACCATTATTTCTCAAACTTGTTGAACCATTAAAAAATACATTTTACATTGGTGGAAAGGCAAATCCCAAGTTCTATCCCAGGGCTCCAGGGTTGTGTTGACTTGAGGCACACTCTGGGAAACTATGAAATATCTGCCTAGGTAGTTACAACTGTAAAAGCAATTCTGTCAAATACTTCTCTTTATCTTGACTCTCAGAAGCCTGCCGGGATTTTCAAATTGTGAAATTGTGTCTGAGAAGCAAGAAGTAAAGCAATAGAGTGGCAAGCCCTCACTTTGGAGAGCTGGGAATGAAGATGGGAGGCTCAGAGTTTGAGAGAGTGCTGAAGCTTTGTCAAGTGGGAGAAAATGCAAATAATATATTATTTTTATATAAAGGTTAAGTTACTAACCTCTGAAAGAGACTCCAAATGAAGGAGTGGGAAACAGAAGGAGGGCAAGAGGGGCTCCAGGGAGGGGAGGAGATTGGGGGAAAAGGAATCAAGAGATGTCATGTACAAGGACACATTCCATATGATGAATGTGATCATTTGTGTATCTAATGTGTAATGATGAACTTAATGAGAATAAAAGGGAAACTTATATAGCTCAAATCAGTGCACAGAACCTTCTGCTTTGGTATGGAATGAAGAGTCAAAGGAGGAACTGCTAACGCTGTAAGGTGCAGGCTGGCATGTATGGGCAGGCGTAAATAGGAGGATGGGCACCACTGTTTCGTCTGCATCCTATGGACACACAGGTGAGGGGGGCAGCCACAGCTGGGCTCTCGGAGGGTTATGCTCCAGGAGATCTCCACTCTTCTGTTTCTCACATGGTGCCCTTCCAGGCAGGACAGACATCTTGCTGCCAACACCAGCTGCTCAGAGAATGACACACTTGGAGCCCTAGTTGGAAGATGGAACATTTGTGGAGGATACCGGAAGAAGGCTAGTTCTTGCCAGATAAACCAGAAACAGCAACCAGAGTTAGTCAGGGGTAGACCTACTGGTGTTCTTCAAGCAGTTGCCAAAAGTCAGGAAAGGACAGTAGGCCAGGAGTCCTTCAGGTTGCACATTTCTGGAAAGGTACAATTAAGGAAGAAAGTGATCCAGAGGAACACTCTGTAAAAACCCCTTGTCCCTCTTACCTCTTACATTATGGGTGTTTCTGCACGTAGGACAATCTCTGAGAATTTTTAATTGTAAGAGGCCACACCTTTAAGTAAGATACTGTTCATATTTCTTTTCAGGGAAACTCACCATTCTGTAAATAAACTTGGAGTCACTTTTACATAAATGTATTTAGTGTACTGGCATTGTTTCTGGAGATTAAAGAAAAAAAATAGACAAGATATTCTCCTGTCAGTTAGGATTGTGTGCAGCTGCATGTAACAGACAGCTGGATTTTAACAGCTTAAACAAATCATGGTTTGATTTTCTCACGTTAACAAGTAGGTCATAGGTGGGTGATTGCTAAAGTTGATCTAGAGCTCTACACAGTCAAGGCTGACGCCTCTGGGCTCCACAGACTTGGCTTTTCTCTGATAGTCCAAAGTAAGCCATGCCACACTCTGGTGTTCAAGGTGGGAATGAGGTCAAGCGACAGAAGTTATGTAAGGCCCATTTGTCTCTTTTTTTCCCCCAGAAGAGTAAAAACATTAAGCAATCCTTCCCTTTCTAGCCACGAGGTTTCTGACCTTTAGTCCAGATCTGGCTGCCCAACTATGGTGAAGGTTGAGTCATTTCTTCTTGCAGCCTTCATGGAGGGAAGTGGCAAGGAACAGGGCACTGCAGGTGACTTCTGGGTTTCCAAATGTCCAGATCGACCTTGGCATTTATTGAATCAGAACAGTGATTTTCAACCCTGTCTGCACATTAGAATCATCTAAGGGAGCTTTAAAAACCCAGAAGCATAGACCACACCCCAGACAGCCTCCACTCGAAGGCTGGGGGTGGGATACAGGCAATTTTTTTAAAGGCCCTCAGTCAGTACAGTGTGCAGTAGAGGTAGAGATCCGCTGATCTAGCTCATCCCCAAGGAAATTTTAAGCAAGTTCCCGGGATAATATTGACGTAGCTCATCCCATCTCTTTTTGAAAACCATTATTAAACTCATTCATCGATTAATGTATTTATATATTAGTTCAGAATTACCTAGTGAATGTCTCCTTGTTTATGAACACAGGAGAAGCATAGGACTAGCTTTAACTTTATACTTTCCAATGACTTCATATCTTCTAGTTAGGCAGTGTTTTAAAATGAAAAGAAAATACAGTCAGGTGCACTACCTCATTTCAACTGTAGAGCAAGGCTGTGCAATGTTACTATTTTAGTTTGCAGCAAAAGAAGCTTTATACTCAAAGTGAAGTGAGCTGCACCAAGTCACTTATGATAGGTTTGAATCATAGGGCAGAGGTGTTACTGGGAAAGGACTTTCAGATGCCATCGCTTAATTCTCTGCCCCATGGAAGATGAAGCCCATGCATATACTGTAGTTTAGCCATTGCACAAACTGAAATATATTTTTCAAAAGTATCCAAAATGAATGAAGCTGGGACAGAGAAGACAGCAAACATTGATTGACTAGTCACTATTTGAAAACAGTGTTCTCCGTGCTACATGATATATTTCCTTCTTAGACTGTCACAACATGTTTTGTGTTTAAAAGGTACTTTATTTCCACCTTATAAGGGAACTGGAGGAACTTGTTCAAATTCATGGTGTTGGCAGGAGAAGGAGCCAAAGTTTGAGCCACGCATCTAGTTCTACCTCCGTGCTCTTCACTCAGAGTAACTCCATATTGTTAAGCAGACTTTTAATGTATACAGGAGCCCAGGCAAGAGGGCTAGTGGAATCTGAAGTTCAGTCAGTGCTCAGTTCAGCCAGAGCCTCCATGCTGGCAGGGGACTATGTGCTTCTAGAAGGACAAGGCTTGTGTGATTTCCACGTGGGCCCTCTGTGGACTATATGTGTTCCAGGCTTAACCATTACTGATACCACTTTTATTAACGTGACTTTATCCCATTCAGTCACTCATCTACTCACAAATATAGGTGGCTTTCATAGTTTTTGCCCAGTTCTATAAAGTCCCTGAGAAGGGCTGACCAAGGTCGAGGCCTTTCCTGCCTACACATGTGCTTATTATTTATCAGATTTCATTAGCCAATAGTATGAACCTAGACTTTTTTCTCATTCTTTTTCATAAAAACAATATACTTTACACACATGATAAGAAATCAGAGTGCTTAAAAGAATCATGAAAAAGAACAATCTCCTACTCCCTCATCTCCTAAGCCTGCAATGGAAGCTTCTTTAACTCTGGCTTTATTGCACTTGTGAATTCACAAAGCAGTCTATACATTGCAGATGCACCCAGGCTGTGCACTCTAGTCCTGGTTGGCCATGCGAGACCAGTGATGTTGAACTGGAGTTTGGAGTCTGGCTTCCTCATGTAGATGGCGCTCAGAAGCTGAGAAGCACTGTCATTTCTTATCAGTCTTGTTCTCCACTCTACTTTCTTCTCTAAACTTTTATCTATCATCACCATGTCTTTTGTGCCTAGAATGGTGTTGGGCACACACATTTAACAAGCAATTATTTTTGAATGAGTTAGGAAATGAGTAAATGCATGGCTAACATTTATGTAGCACCCAAAATTCAAATCACTTGTACAGCTAAGCCCATTCACTCTTAATAACAAGGTATGAATGCCATATTATTGTAAATATTGAGTCTATATTTTATGCATATGTAAGTTGTTTCATAAATGATATAGAATAACTTGCCCAAATTGCAAACTAATGGGTAAGGTGCCTGAACAGACTCTGTACTGAAAACAAGCATGCATAGTCAAAATCTAAGGTATCATTTTATGGTTCACTCATGAGCTTTCAAGAAAGTAAAAAATAGTTGTGCCCGGAAGTGGTTAAAGGAGAAAGTCAACTATAAGAGGCTTCAGAAAGCTGGGCTCCATGAAGCCACACTCTCCATGTTACAGTGCTGTACAAATAAAATTAACAAACCTTCTGCCCATCAGGGGAACTCAAGGAGCACTGTGTCAAGCATTGGCACTGGGCTAATGGAAGAATATCTTTCTTGAAAATAGTAACCATAAGCCATCTGTTAGGAAGCTTTGTAGATCAGGTCAGTACAGCCTTAGTAGTCTGAGAAACTCTGAAGCAAATGAAACGTTTGGGTTTTACAGTATTGGGAATATCTCCATTCACCAGCAGAGAAAACAAAAAATTGTTATTTGTGGAATTCATCTTGCTTCTAGACTTCCAGGATTTTCCATAAGCAAATTTTCTTTATAGTATAACAAAACAATACAAAACAAAATAAAATAAAATAAAACAGAACTCTAAAAATAATCATGTTCATGCAAAGAAATGAGACCCAATTAGCAAAATCCACCAGCAAAAACAAATCACAAGCCTGTGTGATCTTTCATACTTAGGAGCTGAGTGCGGAGGGACACATTTAAGTGGCCCACCACTCTGGAAGGCAAAGGCAAGTGAGAAGGTTGTAGGTTCAAGTGAAGGTTGGGCAATTTAGCTACTTAGCAAGACCCTGCCTCAAAATGGAAAACACAAATAGTGTAGGAATATAGTTCATTGCAAATATCCTTGGTTCAATCCACAGTACCACAAAAAGTCCAACCAAATAAGAAAAGCAAAACAAAAGCCACTTCAAACTTGGGAAAACAAAGCACAGCACACAGGATCATATATTTTATATGGTGGAGTAAAGTGAGAATAAAGAGCAAGAAGATAGGGAAAAAGAATTTCTAGAAAAAAAATTAGTAACATTCTAATGGCCATTTTTACATCTAATGGCATAGCACTAACCTGTTCTTATATTTATGCTCTTCATATAAAGCATTCCACTGATATAATATTTGCTTAAAGCAATTCCATTTCTCTTTACTTAACATTTCTATTTGGATGCACATTTATATATGGACGCACATTCTATGAAAACCAGCCACAGCGAAAACCTGTGCATGTCCCTGTTTAATGACTTGATTCAGAGAGTGAACGTTCATTCACCCGTGTGACTGTGATCATGCTGCCGGCCTTGCAGGGTGGTCCTGAGTTGAGGGAAGTGAGTAGCATCCTGATGATGGAGACATCCTCCTGGGCTCCTGTGAGGGCTCTACCACCTACTCGCTGTACGACCTTTAGCAAATTATTCAATCTTCCTGTGCTTTGGCCTCCTCATTTGCAAAACTCTGTGTCTAATAATGCTGTTGAGGGGGCAAATGAGATAACATATGTAAAATGTTTTGCGTGTAGCTAGCACATAATAGCTGCTAACTCTTACCATGATTATGCAGCATATGTAGTTTCTGGTATGTTGCAGGTGGTCCCGAAAGGATAACCTATTAAATATTATTATTCTTTATTTTTTGAAATTTTTAAATTCATTTTAGTGAGAAAATAAAACAGCACTGAAACAGTTTCAAAATAGGTTAGTGGGAGAGTTACAATAATTAATACATTGCATGTAGTTGTCTTTGTAGTGGTTATTCAGAGGACAAGATGCAGACATGATATCTTGTCTAAACAATATTAACACAAATCGTTCTTCTCATTGAACTAAAAGGAGCTGTATAGCTATACTATTTGTATATGCATATATATTTTTTTCCACTACAAAATGGTCCTTTATTTATATCCCCCTATTTTCTTTTGTTTTGTCAGAGATGACCTACTACTATTATGGACTGTTGGACTGTATTGGGTTATTTTGTTGAATTCAATTACTTACAATATTTGAACTGGAATCAAGTATGAAAAAGGTCCTTTAAAGACTTCTCCAAATATAGTTTCTCTAATAGCAATGGATCACCCATCTCTGACAAATATTATTCTTAATAAACATTATTTGAACTTAATTTTTAAGGAAAGTTTCTATTCTTTTGCAGCTGGAAGATGCCTTGCAGGTTAATTAGACCAATTCTCTAAATTTCCAGGAAAAAAAAGAAACAAAACTCCAGAGAGTTTGAGTTTGTACCAAAGGTGGTCAGCCTGGCTTTCAGGTCCATGCAAAAGCCAATGGCATGAAGGAGGTCGAGAAAATATATGAGGAATTTAAACATTTGGGGGGTGAACCAAAGCTTTTATCCTGTCTTCAAAAGATACACTTGTGTCTTGTATTTTTCTTGTGTAAGCGGAGTGGTTAATTGGACTGACTAGAATTGTCCAAATAGGCAGAGGTTATTAGGATATGGCCATAGTTTGCATCCTGGGTCTCATAGCCCGTGTGTCAAGGGCATGGCTGCCAGTATCATAGGAAGGTTGTTGCTGAGTGGGATATGGGGACCCTGGCCCCTTCCTTTGCCTGTTTCATTTCCTGGTTGCCATGAGTGAGAACCATGGGCTCCTGCCATGATGTACTGCCTCACCACAGGGCCAAGAGGTCTTGATTGAAACTTTTGAAAGCGTGAATGAAAATAACTCTTTCCTCCTTTAAATTGACTTTCTCGGGTAGCTTGTTACAGGAATGCAACCCTGATACAGACACCGAAGGTAAGCAGCCTTCTTCTCTGGGAGTGCAAGTGGAAAGAAGTTGGTGGAGCACCTGAGCAGTGGGAGGGTGGGGAAGGTCCAGGGCTGAGAATGGGCTGGACAGAGTGGGCAAGGGCTGGTGGGAGAAGAGGAGAGGAGAGAGGAGTAGCAGAGAATGAGAAAAGGAAAAGCGAAGTTCAGATATTTTGTACTAGAAGAAAAAACCCCCTCTGAGCCCAATTGATTAATGCTGCATTTTAAACCACCTCATCTTTCCTTTTTTTATAATGATTGTGTATATAGTTGTTTAGTTTGAGTGGATTGTAAAATATGCATGAAAGCACTATGGAAAGTTCCCTGTGATGAAACAGTATAAACTGATATATTTCACAACATTTTTGTAGAATATATTCCTGAGTAAGGGATAGATGTGTTTTCAGAAGACAGTTTTCAAAGCTTTTAATTTTTTAAAAAGTATTGATGAAGCAATTTATACAGGTGAGAGATCTGAGTATTTTGCTAAGGTAGTTGAGAGGTTGATATAACTAATAAAATTCTCTATAAAAATTAGTTTCAACAAGTTCTGCCAGATGCTCTTAATGGAAATACATGGCTTGGGATTAGGAAAGTTAGGGCGAAGAAAAATAAAATAGAAACTTAGCTACTTGTAGTTGGAAAGAGATGGAAAAAGGGCTTGGGTACTCTCTGCTGTCTCATGAAGAGGGAGGAAGAGGCAATGTGGGTCCGGAATTCACTTTTGCAGCATGAATGAAGCACCTTGGTGCCTATTAGTGAGACAGAAGGACATATGGTTGTCACCAAGGCCCACAGCACTCCTCAAGTCTGAGAGAACTCCAAGGCTTTGAACAAATTGCTAAGAAGGGATTCTGAAGCCAAGTTTAACAATTCAGATAAGACAGTTTAAAGCAAAGCTAAGAATTAGTGGAAAACCTGCTTAGTTGTACCATAGATGTTCATTTCTTTAAAAGTTGATCTAAAATGTAATCTTCGAGGTTATCCATTAAAATGTGGCTATTATTGTCTCACATATGAAAGGCAATTCTGTTTCTTAGAACTTTCATGCTGAAAGAATTTATACTAGCGGAAAAAGAATTGCATTATGAGGGGACTACAAATGACAATGTTTTGTGGTGTCAGTGGTGGAACATTAATTGGTAATGAAGCCCAGTAAATCTGTAGAGAAGAAGATTTTTTAAAGAGATCTATTTCTGAGTGACAGGTAAAGCCAAAGATTTTGAAATTTTGGTCAAGGGATTATAGCAGGACTGCCACTTGGTGGCAGCATACTTAAAATGTGCCTACTCATTTTTGAGTTGGGGTTGTTGAATAAGGTCCTTTTAAAAGTTGCAACTGTGAAATAAAGGTTATGAAGTGACAAGGACATTCTAATAGTAGTGCTTAAATGGTTTAAACGTGGTAAAGAAAATATAACATATCTTTTGTGCTATTAAAAATGAACACAGGCCTGGAGGAGAGTGCTTGCTGTATCCTACTTCATAGTTTAAATTATGTCTATTTATTGTTAGTTTTTTTAACCTCAAATTTTAAATTTTGTATGCCAATAGACTTTATATTTTAGATATGTTTAAAATTGCAATTTCTTTTTCCTTTTTGTGGAGTGAAAAGAAAACTATTTTGAATTATGGTTAATCAACTTTCTGTAGACCAGAGAAATTACACTTTGTGTGTGCTCTGGAATCACGGGATTACAGTGAACATAAAATATGGGTATTTTACTTTAAAGAAGAAAATTATTTTAGTTCCAGAGAGATGATTTTATTTTATTGCTTGTTTTTAACACAAAAATTCATAAGTTGAACTGAGCGAACCACTGACTTGGCTTAGGTTGGGTTCAAAGAAACTTTTGTTGTTTTAAAAGATTGTTCTTGTTCAATAATATGCAAAAATTATACAAAGTCAGTACTAAGTAAGCCAATGCATGGCCTTGGGCCTAAGTTTCATGAGAACATATTTTACATGGTGAATTCATTGAAAATGTTAATATTTGTGTTTGCTGCATTTTATCCTATTTCTGTGCTTTTAGTTTGATTGATTTACATCATTCCTAAGAAATAACGGGGATGTTGAAAATATAAATATAGAGCCATAAAACACCTTTAATTTACTATGCCATGAAATAGGTGTTTTATTTTTGCTGGTAATTGTCGGACACACCTGGTCTCTCAACCTTTCGCTGTTCTTCTCTACATGATGATTTGTAATCCCAGATCGACTGGGCTCATCTGGTTCCTTCTCGCTCTTTAACAAATGAGAACCCAAGGTGCAGGGTGGCAGTGGCTGGCTCTCCGCTAGCCCACTTCTTTTGTGGCAACAGGGCCACATTCAGCATGAAATTATTATCTAAAACCTAAAGAAATGATTTGTTATAAGGACTTCTCATATGTCAGACCCATGGCTGGTGTCTCACAAACAGTAAGGATTTGAGGGCTCGAGAGCTAGCTCAGCAGTCTGAGTGCCTGGCTGGCAAGTGTGAGGTCCTGAGTTCAATGCTTGGTAATGATGACACAGGAGGATCACTATGAGTCGGAGCTGTGTAGCAAGACCCTGTACCAAATAAATAAATAAATAAACAAATAAACAGTAAGGATTTGAGGAATTTCCCATATCTTGAGTTCAAATCATCATGCTCCAGTGACAAACATTCTCTAACATTGAGGAAAAATTTTTATTAAAAGACGGTGATAGCTGTACCCCTCCCCATCTTTTGAGAGGGGTGGCATAAATTATCAGAAAGGCTGGAAGTACTGACACTCTGGTGGTCCTGTCATGGAGCCAAATGAGTCCAGAAAGGGTGAGCTCTACAGCAGAGGGTGCAGGGGACCTTGGGCAGGGCCTCAGTCTTGCTGAGGGGCAAAGGCTGGGGAGATTGGGCTCATTCTGCAAAGAAAAAATGCAGAGTTTGAAGGGACTTGCAGGATAGCCCAGCAATGTGGCAAAGTGGTTAATAAAACCTTATAAAATAGTAGTCTAACACTAACACAAACATTGTCAAGCTGTGCTGAAAATATTTCTGCCATATAATCTTGGATAAAATCTGTGATATGTACAAAATCTTCTGAGTATAGTTTTGTTTTCTGCACTGTTTTTTTTTTTAAAGCAGTGTCTTTCCCTTTCACAGTATCTAATGTACCTTTCAGATTTTATTTACTCTTTCAGATTCTTACACTAGGAAGACAATACAATGTTTACACATGTAGGTCTGGCTTATTTCACTTATGAGTGTGGTCTCTGATTGTGTCCATTTACCTATAAAAGCCTGCAGTTTATCTCTTTTGTAGTTGAGTAATACTCTATTGTATAAAAATATGACATCTTTTTGTCCATTCCTCAGTTGATGAGGGTTGTTTCCAGGATTTAGGTGTGACAAATTGCATTGCCATAAACATGGGTGCACATATATTGCTGTAGTATGATGTTTTCAGTTCTTCTGAAAAAATACCAGGAAGGAAAATATCTGGGTCAAATGGTACCTCTAATCCTAGCTTTTTGAGGAATCTCTACACTGATTTCCTAGTGGTTGTACCAGTCTATACACTCACCAACATAACGAATTAAGAACAATGCTGAGCTCCCTACAAAGTTGATACAAAGTGTGGGAAGGGAGGCAGCTGTGGTCCTGGGCTGTGGGAGATTAAGGAGGAGCTGCTTATAGCAGCAGACCCTCAGGCAAGTTGTGCTTATAGAAACCCAAGGTGACACTCAGATGTCTTGGGAACACAGGAGACAGAAGTCTGGACCCTTGAGGGTGCATGTGTACTTGCATATATAGACACATAGATAGAGACAACACCCAGCAGTAGTATGTGGCTGCCCTGTGTTTGTGTTTATTAAGAGTTCCCCGAGTCCCATGTTAGGGATCACAGAGTGACAGAAAGAGCATAAACTTGGATGTTTCCCTTAAGATACCATCAGTCATGTCGAGAAAATTGATTTATCACGTTTGATGTGGTTGAAAATCGCTTCTTATTTTCTTAAATGGTAAAATCTGAAAATGCTGAAATGAAATAGCTTGAAAATACTGAGGTAGTAGTATCTTTGTGGCTTTCTTCTAAATGACTTTAGAATCAACAAAATGATGGAAACCTTTGTCTGGAGTCATCTCTACAAGACATGTCTTTGGTCCACATTCCCTTAACAAATTCTAGAAAAGAATGTTCAGAATTAAGAAAAATTTCAGACTGAGGGATGAGGAATCAGTGACTACCATCTGATCCCAACACAATTACCATATGAAGGGGTAGCACTTGTTTGGAGCTTGATTATCCAATATTTACAATTATTGATGTATGAAATTAAAAAAGTGCCTATGAAGTAGGTAGCAGCATTTCTTTACTTTAAACACTAGAAAACTCAAAGAGTTCAAGCATATCATCCAAGGTCATACAGCCAGTGAAAAACTGAAATGTATTGACCTCTTATTTGACCAGCCTATGTCAGATGTTCTTAAAACAACTGGAACCACCTCCCAAAGGACATCTATAGCTAGGTAGGAACATTTTTTGGTTTTTATAATGATCAGAGGGCAGAAGCAGACTGCAATGTGAGGATAGTCCTCTGGGTCAGTACTGTGCTACATATACTACCTTGTGTACTCCATGGCTTGGAAATGTTCTTCTGGGGATTGTGGAGAAGAAATGCTTCTGCATGACTATATTTGCATCACTAATCAATGTATCTTCATCACTGTGTGTTCATAGTTGTTGAATTTTAGTGGTTTGTTCTAAAAAGGTATCTGTAAATTTCTCATGTCTCTTAGAGTGGTTGATACCCTGCATTTGTAATATATATATATATATATATATAATTTTTAAAAATACAAAATAGTGATAGAGAAAAAAACATTAGAAACAATGTAAGATTTCACTAAACAAAGTAAAAGGAATTCACCAATGGTTCCTGTGTTCCATGATGCTATCTTCAAATTAGTTGTTCAGATTATCAGATACAGGATTTTTTTTTTTGGTTGGCTCAGGCTGAATTAAGGGTGGGTCTGGTAAGGAATGAGAAGCTGGCGATCAAACCATGGTATCCTGAGCCTGACTGTGCTACTTAAACAACTGAGCTAACCAGCAGGCCTCCAGATTATCAGATACAAATGTACAAGATTTTTTTTTCAAAAAGCAAAACAAAGAAGTTAAAATAAATTCAAAAGAGGGGAAAATATTTAGAGGAAAAAGGAAAAATACATACATATAGAAAATATTGTTATATACACACAATGGAATATTACTTAGCCACAAAGAAGAATAAAATCAGGAAAGTGGATGGAACTAGAAACCATGACATTAGTGAAATTATCCAGACTCAGAAAGTTAAATATCACATTCTTTTTTCTTATAGGAGACAGACTTCTAGTGATCAGAAAGGGGATCAGTAGGAGAGTGGAAGAAAAGTAGAGATGGATAATGGAATTTAAGTTCACTAAGATATGTCAAGTCATATACTAGCTTTCCCAAATAAACCACCAGTGTTAGTTTAACATACATCAGTAGATTATAATCAAGGAAAAGAAGACATAGAAAAAAGTAAAGAGGATATGTGGATATGGAAGACCAAGTCACACAGTAAGGTAGCAGCTGGTAGTTCACAAGCCCAGTTCAGCCCACAGGAATTCTATGCAGAAAATTCTAAAGCATATTCAAATGCATTCCCAAAATTTAGAATAAGAAATTTTTTTTAAAGGGAAATTCTGCATGTTGGATTTCTCTTGGAAATTCTCACAACCCAGCAACCTAGGGATGGTCTTGGAGAGCCTCCCTCCCCCTGGAGAAATATAAGGTCTCTGAATCGCATGATTTGATGGGGCTAACATTACTCATTAAAGTTTTGTTCTCAAGGGCATTAACACTTGTAACTCTTAGACACAGGGCGACCTGTTAGGACAATATGACAATGGAAAGTCACTCACTTTCCATTCTGCATAACTTAAGTTGTGATGAAAGAGATGGAACCCAGCTTACTTTATCAGTGATGCAAACCCTGCACAACAAGGCTCCTTGCCTACCTCATGCACCCAGATACTCTAGGTGGCTACTTGAGTTAAACTTTGTATTTATGGGTTGATATGAGAGGCTTTACTATTAATGCCCAGTCCCGAGTCATCCTTTCCTTTAGTCAACCCCAGAGTTCATGCACTTTAGAATCACCTATTCCTTTTTGCTTCCCTTTGTCAAATCCATTTAGATTTGGGGTTT
>NDGM011112608.1:0-16052 GCA_002564305.1 Octomys mimax
CAGTTACTGGAGGTTTCAGTCCATACTTGGCTGGCTCCAAGGCAGAGCAGCACAGGGCAGAGAACATCCAGTTCATGGTGGCAGGACAATAACAATGGCAACAGAGAGAGAAAGTCTGTCTCTTTGTCCCTCTTCTATTGCATTCAGGCTCTCTTCCCCAGGCTGGGGAAAGTACACACACTCGTAATCCCAGCAGTACTAAGACCCATAATCCCAGCCTTGGATCACCCATAATCCCAATGGATCATGAGTTAATCACAAACTCTAGATGTCCCTGCCCCATGACTGCATGAGGCTTTTGGGAGACAACTAGACACAAACCATAACAACAGGTATGTACCACCACACCCAGCCTTTTTCCTTTTATAAAACTTTTCAAGGTGATTCAGTGACTACCTGTTTGGAGACTGATTTACCATATCTGTTTAGAAATTATCATCTCTTCAAACTGAGGAAGCAGAAAGGCTAAATAACTCATGGAATTATTATTATTATTGTTGAATTCAACATCTTTTTCTCTGTATGTATTACCAGCACTTGTTTGCATGCCTGCTGATTAATTCCCAGTGGCGAGCTGGCCCGTGTGCATAGCACATCTTCATCTTCCTTTTCATCCCCTTCCCTCCCCCGTCTTTTGGTTTCCCTCTCTTCTGAAAAAGCTATGTCTCACTTGTCCCTATTATCTGTCCTTTCTTTTTTGATCTTTATTGATATTCCTGGTTTCTCCTATAAGAGAAACCATGTGATATTTAAGCTCACGTATCTGATTTATTTCACTTACCATTATGGTCTCTAGGTGCATCCATCTTCCTACAAATGATGGAAGTTCATCGTTATTACAGAGCAGTACTCTGTTTACATATCATGTTTTCTTTATCCACACGTCTGGTGATGGACATCTGGGCCACTTCCCAGATTCAGCTGTTACAGATCATGCTGTTATAGATGTGGGTGTGCAGGTATCTCTACAATATGATATTTTAACTCTATTGGGGGGACACGTACAAGGGAACTAGCTGGATTGATTGAATGAAATTTTATTTGTTTATTTATGTATGTATATATATATACCTCAATCAGAACTAGATTCGGTTATTTATAAGTTCTTGTAAAGTTAACTAGCATACAGATTAACAGCTAAACTAATAGGCAAAAAACCCCTTATAAAATACATAAGACAATTTTACTCAATCAAGGTATACTTTTAGAATATTGTCCATTCTGAATTACAATATCTTTTTTCATCCTCTTTTTTCCTGTCATCTGTCTTTTATTTTGTATTTTATTTATATATCGAGACTTTCATACAAAAGAAATCGCACAATGTTGAGCTGTGTGTCTAATTTACCTCACTTAACATTGTGATCTCAAGGTGTACCCTGAATGGAATTATTAGTTTTAGTCTTTTGCATGGTCTTTATAGTGATTGTATTAATTTACATTCCTACCAACAGTGCAGAAGTGTTCCTTTCCTCCCCATGGTCTCACCAACATTTACTATATTTTGATTTCTTGAAAATAGCCATCCGGAGTAAGATGAAATCTCCGTGTTCTTTTAATTTGCATTGTTTCTAATGGCCAGAGATGCTGTATATTGTACTTCTGCGGAATGTTGCTTCCTTTCAGTCTCTCTCTCTTTCACTTCCAACAAGAAGCCCTTTCCCTGACATACACTCTAGGAATCCAGCCCATGACCCGTTGGAGGTAAGCCCAGGCACAAGTGCTCTTCTAGAGCTTACCAGAGTGAAGAGTTTGCATCAGCCTTAGCAAAGGGTAGCAGTCAAAAATACGCTTCTATCTTCAAGAAAGCCTTGTAAAAGGATTTTTATTTATTTTTAAATCTCTACATGAGGCACAGAAGGGTGCATTATGTGACATAGTTATCAGTCCTCTTTCAGGGCCACAGCTCCCAACTACTCCAAGCCCCACAGCTGACTCCTTCCCTGGGCCAGCCCCTGTCTGCTCTCTCCCCGTCCCTCGGCCTTCTCTGGAAGACTCCAGCTTGTTTTTCTCTACCTCCTTCAGGAAGCTGTGATTTTCTTTGGTCCAGGAGCTCCTTCCCCTTTTGATACAGATTGATTTTTAGTCTTTCCTGACCATATTTTCCCTCTTCCATTTGTCTTTACTCATTTCTTAGTGTTTCTCTAAGAATCAGTGAAGGTGGAGAAGGCTATGACCAGGTTTTACTTTTTTAGTCCTACTGCACAGGGGTTGGAGGTGAACTGCATTCTGGGATAGCACAGCCTGACTATTGAAGAGGTCTTCAGGGGCCAAGACATTAGTGCTGCTGGGCCATATTCTAGTCTAAAGAGGGGAAAATGTCCATTCATCATCTTGCCTGACTTTCCTTAGCTGCTGCTATCCCAAGACTCCTGTTTCAGTCAACTTTCCTTCACTGCAACAAGACATCTGTGACAATTATCTGCAAAGCACGGAGGTTTATTTTGGCTCACTGGTTCAGAGCTTCCAGTCCGTGTTCTGTTGGCCCATTACATAGGGTCTGTGTGGGGAGCACATCATGGCAGGAGTGTGTGGCCGAACAAAACTACAAGCTTTATGACCAGGGAGAAAAAGAGGAATAAGCTAGGGCCTCACTATCTCTTTAAGGTTCCCCCACAAATGACCTAAAGACCCCCCACTAGGCTCTGCCTCTTACCTAAAAAATTTTAAAATATATAAAATATATTAAAAGTATTAATTCTAATATACTAAAAGAATATTAAATCAAGATAAAATATTGTTTACAGTATGTATTTCTTTAGCAGATGAATACTGTATCATACAATATGTATATGTTGTTAAAATTACATAGGTTTATGAGTTTAGAAAATGGTTAAGAACTTTATAAGTGTTTTTAAAAGTGTGGGAAGGGTTTATAAAGTCATATATAGATCGTGGGGGTGTCTGGAACATAGCCTTCTTCTCAAGAGAATACCCTGGTGACTGAATTTCAGCACACAGACTTTGGGTTACACTCAACAGCCAAATTATAACAATTCCTCCAATCTTAGGCTAGAATCAACCTGTGTTGGGAAATACCTAGTAACAAAATAATTGCTTGAGGAACTTGGTCTTTTCCACATTTAATAGTTGTCACTTTAATTCAGTCTAATAGTCTTCCTCTTGTTCTGGACACTGATGAACTGTTAAGAGTGGGTCTTATGATTTGTTCTTCTGTCGCAGAGCAGAGTGACTGCATAATTTGACAGCTGTAATATATCTGATCTCTACTTTGCCTGTGACCTGAGCCCTCCTGCCTGGAGCTTGGTTTTCTAATTTGAAGATCTTAAAGCTTCAAGATCCCAGAAAAAAAGTTAGAGGAATCCTTAGAACTTATCTTCTTAAACACTGTCATTTTCTAAGTGTGGAACCTAAGGCCCTCTGGGGTGAACTGTCTTGCAATTATTGTCACCAATCAGCTGTGTGCTGTATGCGTGCATGTGTGTGTGTGCATATGTGTTCATGGGTGTGTGTGTGTGTGTGTGTCTAGCTTGAGAAACAGAACAGAAGAAGTGAAAGAGATTCTGTAGATACACAGGAGTAAGAAAAACAATACTAGAAATGGAAGTAAGTTGCCAGACAGAATCGTGTTTGCCGCTGCCACCTAGGACAGTGGAATGCTGACACAGGAATACTAACGTGCAGTGTTAGAGTTAGGGAGGCAATGTCTTAGAATTTTAGCTTCTGGAAGCTGCATGTCTGATTACTGTACTTCCACACAGAGGAGCTGAATAAATGTTTGTTGTTGACTGAAGTTAGATAGCAATGGGTAGGCATGCTTCAAAGTGTGCAGAATTAATAGGCTGCAGTTTCTGCATTTAGCTTTTGTCTCTTTGGAGTTACTTTGCAAGTTTCATTGTGTTAGTTCTTGAAGCTTCTTTCCACTAGCAATGAGACCATAAATGCTTACCTTTGGCAGATACAGCTGTGTTCAATTCCACAAACAAGACATTGAGTACTCCTGCCTTTTAATCGACCTTCCCAGAAACTGGGACCCAAAAGGAATAGAAGAGAGAGATAGGACACACAATGTCTTTAGGTCTGATGTTGAATTTTTGTTTAACTTAGCAACTAGTAGTAACAGAGCCTTTCAGCTTGCAGGACAATATCACATGGGATTTCCTGTTCCATTCCTCGGCAACCCTGTCAAGCCTGGCTCCTGAGAACAAACATCAGGCTGCCCAAGTCCAGGTCAGTGCCTGTTTTTCTGCTGGCTCTGAGCACTTTTAGGTCTGGCCACCCAGTGATGTTTCCATAGTACCCCAAACACTTAATCCCAGCACCTCCAGCAGGGCCTTCCTGGGTGCTGCCTGTTGGTCAGTGTACCCTCTGGCAGCACCTCCCTCTGGGCCTGGGCCCCCCTGCTGTGGCTTTCACTGGGAGATGTTCTGTGCTCAGGGACATGAGATGATGACTCACAAGCTACAGGAAGTCCTTGGCATGCTCCCTGCAGGCAGAAAGAAGATTAATGGCTCAGAAGTTGTGCTTGGTAAAGGAGGAGGGCACAGACAGTGGCAGTGCAGTGTCTGCCTGGAAAACACCTGCCAGCTCAGGGAGGTCGGTCTTGCTTCAGCAGAACTGGTGGATCTGTGTGCAGCTGTGGGCCAGACCGTTTGTGTGGGATTTTCAGGTGCCCCCGTCCCCTTCCACTTGGACCCCGCTGCCCTCCTCTGATGCTCTTCTGGGTGGGTTTCTTCTCCTCTTTCCCCTGAAAGCCTTCCTTGGCCAGCACTGCAGAAAGTGCCTTGTTCTACCGAGCCTCATGTAGCCTTATAAGCACTGGGCTTTAAAGCATCATTTTTATTCATTAATTCCTTCACTTTTTTTTTTCAAAGAGAAAATATATTTACCTGTCAGCATCCACAAGGGATTGGCTTCCAGAACCCCGGAGGGTCCGTACAGCCACAAATGCTCAAGCTTCTTATGTGTGCATGTAACCCATGTATACACCACTGTATTCTTTAAATTGTTTCTAGGTTACTTCTAATACCTAAAACATATAAGTGCTATGTAATAGTTGTCTTGCTGTATTACTTAGGAAATAATGTACATGTTCCATACAGACACATTTTAAAAATATTTTCCATCTAAAATTGGTTGAGCCCATGGGAAGACTACATAGTTTTACAAGGCCACCGTGTGCTAGCCTCTGGGACTGAATGGTTAACTGTACTCTAATGGAGCGCAGCAGAAGGTCTACTCAGAGGGCAGGGAGGTGAGTAGGCTGGAGCAATAATACCTTCCAAAAGGGAAAGCACTGTGCACTTTAGAGTGGATGGCAGGAACACCTAAGCCCTCAGAGGTATGGTCAGGGCTCCCCGAATCCACATGAGGCGATGCAGTGCGCGGCCTTGGGAGAGGGGTGATCTGAGCCTAGAGATCCAGCTCCATCCTCCTTCCTGACTGGCTTCAGCAATTAGCTTACTTCTGAGAAGGATTTTTTTTTTTTTTTTTGGCTGGCTCAGGCTGCCTTAAGGGCAGGTCTGATGAGGCATGAGGAGCTGAGGATCGATCTTCAGTATCCTGTGCCTGACTGGTCCTGGGGATTGAACTCAGGATCTTGTGCTTGCCAGGCAAGTGCTTATTCTACTGAGCTGAACTTGCTTTCCTTCTTGGTACCAGGACCCTGGTCTTTATGGCTGTAAGGTGCGTCTCAGTGTTGAACAGTTTGGTGGGTTTGGCTGCATGTGCTATGTTTCTCTAGGAGGCTGATTCTTCACCTTTTTGGGTAGAAGATCCCTTTCAGTATCATTGACTCTGCCAAAAATGCCCTTAATCTGTGTTTTGCATATAATTCCAAAGGACTCTGTCTGTGTATGGAAGACCTAGTGAATTTCCTGTGGCTTTGATAAAGGGTAGGGAAAAGCCAGTGAACTTGACTGTCTCTAGGAGCATTGACACCAACTCTTAAAGGAGGGGCTCCAAAGCCATAGCAGCCTCTTGGAAAGTAAGCCCCTGGGCAGTGTTTAAATGAAGCCTTCCCACCTATTTTGTGTTTGGATTCTGCTTTACCTCCTGGGCTCTTGTTATTTTGTGAGGAGCGAGAAGTAGTGTAGAGGGGTTGGCGAAGTGGGAGTGGGCTGTGGTGTAGGGGCGCCCAGCCTGGCTCTGCTCTGGACCGGCTCAACCATTTCAGGCGACTTGCTGAACCTTTCTGTGCTTCATTTTCACCCTCTGTAAGCCTCTGAGGATAATAACACCACAAGTACCTCAGGGGGTTGTTAGGAGAAGTAAATAAAATGAAACTCAGAGTCCGGTGCAAAGTAAGAACTCGATCCATGAGGGTAACTGTAAGTATTAAGGCAGCCCTTGTGTATTGCTTTTTTGACCTCTAGACCCAGGGAAGACTTTTAACCTGGGCCTTAAGACATGGAGAATGGTTTTAAAATGCTGCCTTTAAAAAAATAAATAAAATACTGCCTTCATGCTGACTCGATTACTTTCAAGTAGTATCTTCACCTGCAGTATTGTGAAGCCCAATCCAAACCACTTACATGATTAAGAAATTTAGAATGTCATAGAGTAAGGTGTCCTAGAGTTTGTGGTTTCCAGGGCTGATTACTTCAGAGCTGGAGGGTATTAACAGTGGCCTGATCTCATCTTCTTGGAGGTTCTTGGTACATTGGTTTACTCTTGGACTTATCTTTGGAGTCAGAAGATGATTGTGGCTGCCTTGGATATAGAGGGTCATCTCCCTGAAGAAGGGGACATCTCTTTCCAAGGGAATCCTTCCTCAGATGTCCCCACATTTCCCAGGTCACAGGCAAGCATCTGCTGTCCCTGGGAGGCTACGGTGGTGGATATAGGTGCTACCACAGCTCTGGCTGGGAAGGGGCCATGCTGTGTGTGGGAATCTGTACCAGTTGTCCTGCTGAGATTTGGTGCCTGAGCCTAGACTCCTCACACCAGCATCCCAGCCTCCTGCCTCCATGTCTCTTCTACTATAAGCCCTTGTTTTGTTTGTTTTTTTATGGGGATATTTCACATGATTGCCATCCTGTGAGATGAATGCTTTGGAAGGAGCTCCCGGTGCTGCATCCTGTAGATTCTGTGTTGGCGGCCCGCGTGGACTCAGGCTCGAGAAACCCAGATCAGGTGCTCAAAAGTTGTTGGTTACTATATGCAGCAGCATTTACTAGAAGGCTTTTTGAAGTGAGGAGATTTCAACAGGAAACTGAGAAGACCTGGATTTTAGGGCATCACACTTGGTGATGGTAGCTGTTGTCAGGGGCCACAGCCTGTACACAAGAGGAGAAAGTGGTGGCTTGCTCAGGCCTTGACTGCGGTCTGATTACAAATTCGCTGTTAGCCATCAGATAGTGGAGTCGCCTGAGGTAGATTTAAACACCTGCTCTCTTTTGCCAGACTGTCACCATGCTCCACGTTCGGTATTGGACACTCATCTGCACTGGATCCTCCCACACCCTGTGACAGGGTCAGCAAGGTTCTCCCTGATTTATGTCAGGGAGGAAACAGCAGTAGGCAGCTGCAGTGAGCAGCTTGAGCCAGGTCATTCAGCTCATGATGGCAGCACTAGGACTGGACCTCAGGTCTAGCTCTGTGAGCCTCCATGGTAGCTGTGGCTGTGGCTCCACGTTTTCCATCCCATAGTGTCTTGCTTTCTCCTTGTTATCCCATGAGAGTGCATGGCCTCTGTGCAAGCACACGCACGAAACACACACACACACACACACACACACACACACACACACGGTGTCTGGGAGAGGTTCCCCTTCCCTGCCAGCCTTCCTGCTATCTCAGCTGCTCATGCCATGGATGCTCCCTGCCCTTCCCCCTTGCCAAACCTCAGGGAGCAGAGAGGAGAGTGGTATCCAACTGGGTAGCACTTCCTGTGTGTGACCCCCAGTGGAGAGTTTCCCATCAGTCTGTTGCTCTATCCACTCCTTTTTAGTACTTCGATTTTTAAAAGAAAAGGTGTATTCCAGGCAAGTAAAGATTTGTCAGGATTTTGCAGCAAGCCATCTCATCTCAGGAATTTCTATGGCTAGGGGTGCTTGCTTTGTGACAGAACGAGAGCCCAGTGACATCCTGCTGCAGCCCAGCATGGAGGCTCTGAGGCCAGCTCGGGCCAGAGTGGTGCTGGGAAGCCCTGTTTATTCTATGCTGACCAGAGAAGGCTGCAGAACACATCTGGACTTAATCAGCTGTTGGCTGGTTGCTAAACACTACAGTGCCCACAAGAGATACCTTCGGCTTGGCCTATTTACAGCTGGGCAAGAGGTGCATGTGTCTTGCCACCCTGGGACATGGCATTGAGTCAGAGGGGCTTGTTTTCCCATTCCAGAGGGTTACTAGAAGTTGGCTTTCCTGGGGATAACAGTTTTTTGACTTTGAATCAACTGGTTCTTTTCAAGCAAGCTCCTCTTCATGGCCAAGATTCTCTTCCTTTGCCAGGGGATCTAGCCTTCCTGGGGTTTCTGACAGGCCCCTTCTGAGAGTGCTGGGGATGCATCACTGGGAAGTGGGGACTGGGGGATAGCGGAGGAGCAGGGCTGGGCTGGCAGCTTGCAGGCCACCAGCTAGGCTTCACCCATTCTACTTGGAGGGCTGCCTGGGCCCGGATCTCTTCAGGTACATTTCTTTTGTCCAGCAGAAGGGAACTTAAATACCAAGAGTGAATGTTTCTCCATTGTCTTGGGCTGAGCAGTTTCCCTCCAGTGGTTTCTGGAGTGTGTACTGGGTGCCATGGGGTTACAGAGCAGCAGAAGATTGAATCCTTGCCCTCTGAAAGGGAATAATCTAGGTGAGAAGACAGGACATATGCAGCTCCAGTGAAATGAGCAGGACTTATATAGCAGAGTATGCGCCCTCCTCTGCCAGAACCCACTTAACTGTTGAAGAGAGGCAGAAGACTGTGACAGTAGGCTGAGTTCTCATGAGGAGGTGGAAAGGGCTTCCACAAAGGGATAAATCATGCCGGTCTGTGAAGACTGGAGGAATCTGGACAATGGGACATGGGTACTAATGATGCTGACCAATCAGAGAGCACTTAGCAATTACAAGTACTCTGAAGGTCAGGGGTGGAAGCTGGAAAGTCTGTGTCAGGGGGATGGGATCTCTGCTAGCAGGCTGAGGGATCTGCACTGGAGCCAGGAAGTGATACTCAAGGGAAGTGCAGAACTCCCACAGAGTGAACCATAGCCCTGCTCAGTGACAAGGTCTAGAGCTCCTCCTCCGATAAGAATAGCCAAGTTCATCAGGAAAGTCAGCATGACAAGGTCCTCCAGCCTTATAGCCCAAGAGAACCAGCAGCTCCCTAACAGCTTCCCAACAGCTCCTCCAAATAGCTTCCCTAGGGGCCTCTTCTGCTGCTGGCACCAACCCTCAGGTGGGCCTCTCACACCCAGCATGCTAGTTCAGTTCAACTGGGTGTAACAAGTTGACCACCAGTTGGCAATCTACCACAGTTTGATCTTTTAAATAGATATCTATCACCTTAGGGAAGCCAGGAAGAGAAACTAATTGACAGGCAAAGCCTCTATTCTGTTTGGTCCCCGTTTGATTAATATTACCTGAGCAACTATCCTTGTAATGTTATTGGTTAACCATATTTTTGTCCCACCTCATGTCCACCTTGTGATTGTCCAATGGATCAGTGTTATTTTACATGATTATACTTGTGATCTTGTTAGTTGATTATTGTTTTCTCCACCATGTCCCACCTCACCTGGTGGATTTGCTCTATAAAATTCCCTTGAAAAGGGGGTTTTCAGCAACCCATTTGGGACCCCTTTTGTGTTTGCCAGGCAGGTGTTTATTCCACTGAACTATCTCCCCAGCCCCCACTTTGGGTATTTTGTCTTGACCACAAGAAAGCAAATACAGTGTGTGAATTTTCTCTTCTAAACCTGAATTGTCTCTTCTAAAAACTCTTTAAGACTTATTTTCCCATTCAATCCTTATAAAGATTCTGTAAGGAAGATGGGCTGATATTATGATTCCGTACACTGTTTTGTCTTCCAAACCAATTATTTGCTTATCATTTTCAAGACTGTTGCATTATCCTCCTCTCCATCTTTAATTTTTTTTTTTCTTATTTTGGCAGAGCTGGGGATTGAACTCAGACCCTTGTGCTTGCCAGGGAAGTGCTTATCCTACTGAGCCATCTCCCCTCTTCTCCATCTTTAAATTTAAATCCATTTAATATATTTTAAAACCAAATGTTGTATTGCTTGTTTGTAAATGAAGAACCAGTATTATCTTCATAAAGAATAGGTACTCATAATAATAAATATAATAAAGAATAAAACATTAAACATTTTTAGCTACTATTGTCTGCAGAGCACAATAAATGTAATATTCACTAAAAGATGTGAAACTTTTCCTTATTATGTGACATCCGAGCTGGAGGGCTGTCTAAGGAAGGGCATCAGGTGTCAGAGGCTTGTCTAAGGCTACCACCAAGTGGGAACTTTCTCCTTGACCTAATCAGAAGGCTTGAGGGGACCTGCAGAAAGAATGCCTTCCTCTCTTTGAGATGGTTCTTTAATCATTAGAGTTGTAGAAGTGAACACACCACTGTGGTCTGAATGTTTTTTGCCCCTTCTTCCTCCAATCCATGGCTTGAAACAACCCCCATCGTGATAGCGAATGGGGCTTTGAGAAGGGGTGAGGTCACAGCAGGCAAAAGCTCATGAAAGCTATTAGTGCCTTAGTAAAAGAGGCCTAAGAGGAGCCTCTGCCCTTCTATCATCTGAGGACATAGGAAGAAAGTGCCCTTCTGAGCCAGGACATGGATCTGCACCAAGCATGGCATCTACTGGTATCTCACTTGAAGACTTCCCAGACTTCAGAATTGCGAAAAGCAAATTTCCATTGTTTACAACCACCCAGTCTATGGTGTCCTGTTGCAGCTGTCCCAGCATACTAAGCAAACATCTTTGGTGTCTTGCTTCTCCATCTCCATCAGTCTATGTATCTTCATCTGTGTCACCTACAGAGAAGCTATTTATTTTCATCTCTGCATGGTGGATAAACAACATAGAGTGAATGAACAATGATTTATTGAAAATGCTCAGATACTTTGGGTGTTTAAATTAGGAGCAGAATTTACAGCTGATGAATTCAAGCACTGTGCATTCTCTCCTGGATTGCTCAGCAGTTGGACTTCCAGTGACAGCCATCTCTCACAAGGGTTACGGTTGGATCTTCCGGAAGTCAATCGTTGACCAGTGGGCCTCATAACTTTCCCTAGGTCTGGGGCTCATTCCTTCCTTAATCAGCTCCTGATACAAGCCAGATTATGCTTCTACTGTTTGGGGTCTATTTACAAAGCTAAGAATTAAGCCCATAAACCATCTCTTCTTTAGTAACTTCTGAATAACAAACAACAGAGAAGCTACTTCTGAGTTTCTTTTGGGGAAAGAGCAAATCCTAGAGGGCTGCGCTTCAGCTTGCCTGCCCTAAAGCCTCATGACAGAGAATGCAAGAAGAATGTTTCCAAGCCTGAGACTAAAATCAAAGTAACTAAATAAAATCTTCCTAAGGATCAGAAATTTTTCATAAGGAACTAATTGTTGGGAAATCCTTAGGTACTTTGCAAGCCTTAGTAACTGGTTCATATTAGCTGGGGTAATTGCCCTTAATTGCTTCCCTTTAAATATTTTGACTATTTTCACTTAGGTCTTTTTCCAGTTGTTGAAAGGGAAAGAAACTGCTCAAAAGGAAATAACAGTTCCTTTTGCAGTGGGTACAACTGATTCACTTCATGAAGATTTTACTGAGGCTTTGCTGAAGAAGAGGCCCTCTGTAGTACATGAAACACAAGTTGTGGCCTCACCCTCAACGTCACAAGAATAACAGCGGACTCACAATTTTCCTAGTGATGTGCTACACATTTTATATGCATTATTTCATTTCCTTCTCGTTGCAACCTCAAGAAGTAGTATGCTTATTGTTTCTACTTTACAAATGGGAAAACTGGGTACGGCATTCCTGACAATTATCTAAGTTGCACAGCCAGGATTCAAGCCCTTGTTTGTTTGTTTTTTATTTTGAGCAGTGAAGAAGAACTTTTACTTTTGGCCAAGAATAGAAGTGGGAGATAAACTTGCAAATGGACTTCTTAATCCATTGGGATTTGAGGGAAAAGAGAGATGAGGGGAGGGAGACAGGTCGTTAACGGGCAGGAATAGTCCTATCTTTTGGGGGTAGGTGGAGATTTTTGTGGGAAAATTGTTTGGGCACCACTTCTTTTCACTTTTTCTAATTGTTTCTGGTTGTCCTCATGGGAGTTGTCAACTGTTGTGGTGCTGGTGTGTGTGTGTGTGCGTGTGTGTGCTGTAGTATGCAGATGGATTATCAAGAAGTTAGAGGCTGTCTCATGGTAACGTTGGCAGCTGTTTTAGATCTAGCTGGCTTGGGCTAGCTCACTGGAACAGGGCCTTCAGGCTTTCAGGCATCCTGTCCTCAAAGGTAAGCAAGATTAGGGTAGGGCAGGTTGCTGTGGAGTACAAGGTGAGGGCAGGCTAACAAGTCCCCTCTTTTTTTCACCTCTTTCTTTCTTAAAAAATGTATTTGGTACAGGGTCTTGCTATGCAGTCAGACTCAGGGATCTTCCTGTCTCAGCCTCCCTAGCGCTGGGATCACAGGCATGCACCATTACGCCTGCTCTTCACTTCTCATTCTTGAGGAGTTTTGAGGTCAATGGAACAAGTGTAATCTTCTGGAATACCCAGAATATTCTCCTTTTGGCCCACCTATGCTGTGCTGAGAAATGCTGCTAAAATCCCAATTGGCAGGCCCATTTAAACCTCTTAAAACATAAAGTTATCGATAGTGAGCTATAATATCTAGGGATGCACATTTGGGTAACAAAATGATAAAGCAGGGGGCTGGCCAAATAGCTCAGCGGATTAAAGCATGTGCAAGCAGGTGCAGGGGCCTGGGGTTGGATCCCCAAGCCTGCTGTGTAGGCCCCACCCCCGGGGTGCACTGAGATGGTGATTGAGACAATGTGGTGGCGCACGCCTGTAATCCCAGCTCTTGGAAGGCTGTAAACAGGCGGATCACTACGAGTCCTATCTAGTAGTAAGACCATGAACACCCTGTAGGCCCTTCCCTAAAATACAGAAAAAAAAAAAAAAAAGACAAAGCAGCTAAGAAAATGATTAGAATGAAATGTAGGAGGCTTAAACCTGGAACAGTAAATAGAGGGATTGGTGGTGTGGGAGGCAAGTTCTGCTTCCATAGCTGAATGGAGTGAAGAGAATGTTCTTCTTGTAGTAATTTATAATATACATTTGGCTTGTCAGTTTCCTGTATCCTTCAATTTTTTAAAAAATCAAATTAATTTTTAGTGATACATAATAGCATAAATGCTGTACATATTAATGATAGGTACCAAGTAATGTTTTGGTCTGTGTATATATTATGTAATGTTTATTTTTTAAGTTTAAAGAGAATAAAAAATAAAAAACACTAAAAATACAGAATTATAGAACAAAATGATAAGAAATTGACAATAGTTGTTATATGGCATATTATTATCTTCAGAGTAGTTGTTCAGATTACCAGAATAGGCATGCAAAATTGATCAAACAATTAAGCGTTAACTGTTTCTTTCAATAGACCAATAGAAATTAGTAGTATAATTATCTTAGGTATCATATATATATATATGTCCCCCTTCCTTCTCTCTTTGTCCTTTCCCTCATCCCAGTTATTATTTCCTTTTGAGCAGTTTCTTTTCCTTTCACAATTTTTTCTATTATACTTTTCAGATTTTATTAACTCTTTCAGTTTCTTACACTAGGAGACAGTACAATGTTTGTACATTGTACTGTCTGATTCATTTCATTTATGAGTATGATCTCTAGTTGCATCTATTTGCCTATAAAAGCCTTGAGTCTTTCTTTATAGCTGAGTAATGCTCCATTGTATAAAAATACTACATCTTTCTTATCCATTCTTCAGTTGATGGACATTTATATTGTTTCCAAGATTTAGCTATGACAAATTGTGCTGCTATAAACATAGGTGCATATATATCACTGTGGTACACTACTGAGTTATATGACATTACAGTACAAGTACCACAGTGGTATGTTGTTTTCAGTTCTTCTAGTACCGTAAGTACCCATAAGGGGAATGGCTGGGTTGAATGGGATGTCTGATCCTACTTTTCTGAGGAATCACCACAATTTGATTTGTACTGTGGTTGTACCAGTCTACCCTCCCAGCAACAGTGGAGAAGCATTTGGTTTTCCCCACAGCCCCTCCAGCATTTGTTACCAGTTGACTTCTTGATGATAGTCATTTTTTCTGGAGTGAGATGGAATCTCAGTTTTGCTTTGATTTGCATTTCTCGAATGACCAGTGATGTTGAACATTTTTTTTCATATATTTATTTGCCATTTGTTTCTTCATCTGAGAACTTTGTATTCATCTCATATGCCCATTTTTTTCATTGGGTCTTTGAATTTTGGGGGCCTGATATTTTGAATTCTTGATATGTTCTAGATACCAGTCCTTTGCAGGATAGTCTGGTATAACATTTTTCCAATTCATGGGTTTTCTTTTGAGTGGGTCGATGATTTCTTTCTTTCTTTCTTTTTTTTTTAAACTATCCTTTTTTTTTTGTTTGTTTGCTTTGCGGAAACAGGGATTGAACTCAGGCCCTTGCGCTTGCCAGGGAAGTGCTTATTCCACTGAGCACTTATTCCATCTCCCCGGCGCCTGATGAGTTCTTTTGATGTGCAAAAACTTTCGAAAAAGATGAGATCTGGGTTGTTGATTCTTTAAAGTGTTTCCTGTACAGTTTGGTTTGTATTCATAAACTCTTTACCTACCCCTATGTTTTCAAGATTTCTACCTACTTTCTTTTCCAGTAGGTTGAGTGTTTCTCTTTTAATACTTAGATCTTTGATCCATTTTGACTGTAGTTTAGTACATGGCGGAAGACATGGGTCTAATTATAGCCTTTGGCATGTGGTGAGCCAGTTTTTCCAGCACCATTTATTAAAGAGGCTATCTTTCTTCCACTGAACGTGTTTGGCCCCTTTGTTGAAGTTAAGGTGGTTGAGTGTGTTTGTAGTTGTGTCTGCATCCTCTAATCTGTTCCATTGATCTTCAGGTCTGGTTTCATTTTTGCCAGCTCTATGCTGATTTTATCACAGTAGCCTTGTAGTATAATTTCAGGTCAGGGATTGCGATGCCTCCTGCCTTTCTTTTGTTGCCCAGGATTGCTTTTGCTCTTCTAGGTTTCTTGTGGTTTCAGGAGAATTTTAGGAATGTTTTCTCTAGATCTGTGAGGCATACTAATGGCACTTTGATCGGGATGCTTTGAATCTGTATCACAGTTTTGGGAGTATGGCCATTTTCACAGTGTTGGCTCTTCCTATCCTTGAGCAAGGAGTATCTTCCCCTCCCAGGAGGTGCACCATAGCTTCTGAGGCTCACTGAGGCTCACTGTTGTTTCTGTTCTATAATGTTTAAATCAGGTTAATCTATTTTCTCAAATTAATTTCTGGTCAAAACACTACAGTTTCTTCAGTTTTTTGAAATATACAGTACATTATTGTTATGTATAGTCATCCTATTACAATTTCCTATCCATTGAGCAAACTTTCCCTGTCCTCCTGCTAACTGATAATTACCATTTCGCTTTCAACTTCTCTGAGATCAACTTTTTGTATTTCACATATGGATGTGATTGGTGGCACTTGTCTTCCTGTTCCTGGCTTATTCCATTTAACTTAATGATCTGTAGATCCATCCATATTGTTGCAAGTTACAAGATTTCGTCCTTTTTAGTGGCTGAATAGTATTCTTTGGTGTATATGTGCCAAATTTCCTTTACCTATGCATATCGATGGACACTTTTATTAGATATAAATATTCTATTAGGTTGCTTCTATTTCTTGTTACTACAATAGTGCTATAATAAATAGGGAATGAAATATTTCCTCTGCATATTAATTTCATTTTGGGGGGCTATATGCTCAGTAGCAGGAAGTTATTTTTCCTTCTTTTTTTTTGGCAGAACCAGGGATTGAACTCAGGCCCTTACACTTGCCAGGCAAGCACTTATT
>NDGM011112610.1:0-16378 GCA_002564305.1 Octomys mimax
GGATTTACCCTGAAACCCTGTACCACAGTTTGTAGATCCTTTGTCAGTGTCAGCCGTGTGGATTGCTTGACCAGTTTGACCTCTGTGAAAGGCTGAGAGAATGTTTTCTCCCCATATGACTCTCCTTAGGCACACTACATCATCGATCACTTTCCTCTGTGGCCTCATAATCTCCTTGTTCAGAAAATTTGGGACACCATTGAGTTACAGGATGTTACAATGGTTCTCCTATGCCTTGAGTCTTCATTGACCTTTAAAGGCTAGGGCCAAAATGTTGGCTGGAGGACAGCACCTTTGATGGAGGCAGCTGAACAGCCTTGAGCAGAGTTGGCTGGACACTTCAGTGCCTATAAATTGGAAGTAACCACAGCAGATCATCTGATCTGATTGTTTGGTTCCTGTAGCAGACCCTAGGATACTGTCTTATGAGCACTGAGGGTCCCATCACCATCCGTGGTGCTACCCTTGGACTCTCGCTTGCCCATAGTGGGTTGGTCTGGGCTGTGTCTCTCCCCAGCCAATCAAAGATATTCTGGCAAATGTGACATAGTAAAGGGCAGTCAATCACTTACTGCTAGTCCTGGCTGAGACTTATTGTTACAAAGCTAAGAACTATTGGCTGCCACCTCACTCCTCCTGAACAATAGACTAAAGGGAGAGCACAAGGGAGCAATGGGGCCAGGTGTTTTGAGGCTCTGCCACACTCCCATGCCTGATCCCAGGGTGCACTCTGAGCCCATACTCTCCATTTCTTATGGGGCTCAGCCAGTTCGAGCTGAGTTTTTCTCACACTAGCAGCTAAGGAGCTGCCCATCAGTTCAGACATTCACTTTTGGACTCACCGCTAGAAAACATTTTTTAAAACCTCCTTCAAGAGAAGGACAGGAGGCTACCAGGAAGATCATGGAGCCAACCTCTCTGCACAGATGAGGTGGCCCCTGAATGCCTCTGTGTCTAGTTTCACCAACACGTGTGCCAACACATCACCCTTTTCATATCACCACAGTCAGCTGCCAGCCACAGGGAGGAGGGGCCTTTCTGACAACTTAAGCCTCAGCCTGAGTGTCACCTGATAGAGCAGGCTGGCAGAGGCTGCCCACACCTTCAGCTCTGTGCTCCGGCCTGGCCACTCTCCACTTGCTGTGTCCCTGACTCAAGACCCCAGGACCATGTGTTCTCAGCAAAGTGCCACTCCAATGCCATCCCTGCTTCCAGCTGCACCCAGTGCTACTTGTCTTGTATCCCTGGGGTGCAGCAGTTATTAAGTTGAGTTTGCTTCTGAGTTTTCAGATTTCATAAAAGCCTTTAAAGTGGCTTCTGGAACTTTATAATTCAAAACTTTGGGCTGTATGCATTTTTCTCCATTTGGACTGTCCTGGACTTTGTCAGTGGAAATGGAGAGAGCTAAGGGCCATGAAGTACCAGGCATCTTCAAGCCACATTCTCAAGTGGTAACCAGTCAGTGTTTCTCCTGAGACCTTAACCTTCCCGCATTTCATGAGCTCAGAAAAGACTCAGGCCACTAGGTTAGCCAGTGCGCAAGTTGCCCCCAACACACATCCATGGGAAGAGCCTCTCGTGGTCAGGGTGGCCTTATAACTTCCCTCTGAACTAGGGTGTTTGGAGGTGCTGAGATGATTAAGCTGGGATAAGCATAACTGCAAATCTGCCACACAGTCCCCAACCTAGCAGAGACTTTGGGAACTATCATGGAACATCATTCACCTATGTTGTGACTTGTGCTCATTTGCAGATATAGTAGTAGTACCTACAAATGGCCTCTCTGGCTTTGCTCAGAATTAGGATCTCTACCTGGGAAAGAGATCTGCAAGCCAAGCAAGTTCACTGCTCTTTGGGACAGCTTGGATGACTCAGAAGTCGACTGTTTCATTGCAAAGGAAAGATATGTGTGTTCAAAGATATTTGCTTTTTTAGTTTTGTAAGAGGACAATGATTCCCAGGGAAATCAATCTTTAACCCAATAATTCGAGTCCTCTGTCATCCAAACCAGCAGCCAGTGGACAGTTTCTCATTTTGCTCTGGGGCTCTGACCACTGGGCCCCAGGATTTGTCACCATCTTTGCATGTGACCAGCCATGCAAAACTCAGTCTCTATCCCAGTCCACCATGCATTATGGATTTTCTAAGCCTAGAACTCTGGGCTCAACTCATTCCCTATATTTACAGGACCCTATAAGTTAACACTTCGGTGCTGATTTTAAGTAGGCTTTTTAAATGTCTCCATAGGGCTTCTTATTTGCAATTTATTCCCTTCCTCTTGCTCTGTGGTTCTGGAGGTGGGCCTGGCCCGTGGGCATGTGGACTTCATTTAGCAGCCTGGGTCCTGCCGTCCAGGCGAGTGTTGGCCCTGGGTCCTTACACTGAGTTTAATATGTTCATAAACATGTTTTCAGTGATTGCTGCTCCCCAATATCTGGCATATTAACAAATAAGTGCTGCTAGGGGAATAGAAACCAGAATTATACTATCAGAAATCATATTTCCCTCCTGTGATTGCAAGCTGGCTTTTTTTATTTTAATAAATTAAAAAAAAAAACTAAAAGTAATGAACAGCCCCATCCTCCCTGTACTAAAAAGGGGGCATAAATGCATAAGGTTCACCTGCAGAGTTGAAATGGTTGTGAGCCTTTTGTTAGTTTGTTCCAATTCTGGAAACAAACTAAAACTGTAGTTTCAGACTATAGGGGCAAAGAGTCGTACAGCAGGAGGACTGACAAAGAACTTATGCATACTGGTCATACAGTTTGTAGAAATGAAGCTGATGGTTAAAACTTACAGGAAGTAGAAGGCTTTTTCTTTTTTTTTTTTTCCAAGAAAAGAACATGCAAATGAGTGTTCCTCCCCATCTGAAAGCCTTGTGTGTGACGTAGACCTTTCACCTGTGGCATTTTCAGCCTTGATCCCTGTGCACGTTACAGGAAATTCATCCAGGACTCAAAGCCCAGTATCCATTAATTCCACTGTGTTTACCACAATACACATGCAGAATTTCAATCTCCATGGTCCATGCTGTCCACCTTGAACGCAGGCCAGGTTCCAGTCACCAGAGCCACCAGAGGCCAGCCTTCCTCAGGGCCCTGGGGGTTCAACTCCTGTTTATTTGGGTATGGCACCAAACGAAGCAGTTTCTTTATGTTCCAGCAGTTTCTGGAAAGCCAGCTGTTCTAAATTTGGCTTAAAACATTTGTTAGAGTCACCAATAAATGAAAAAGAGGAGGAATTGAGCTAGCTTTGCAATAGGAAAAAGTTCTCAAGTTTCTTTAAACAAGACGGGTTTCCTTCTAGATTGGTTTTATGTTTGAGGCTGTCTTTAGGGGATTGTTTCATCCCAGGCACTGAAGGGAAAGGGATTTTCCATCCTCCCGCCTCTGAACTGTTTCACTACCTGCCTTAACCAGCCCACAGCCTCTCACGGTAGGCCAAGAGGAGAGGTCAGCTTTAGCCCTGGAGGGCGAACTCCACACAAGGAGCCGGAGGCACCAGCGCAGCTGGGCGATGTGTGTGGAACTGTCGCCGGCTCTCCTTGTGTGCTCACCCATACCAAGGTGTGAGAGTATTCTCATGGCAAAGGTGAGGGCAGCAATGGGAATGAAGATCTTTGCATGTGTGCGTCCTCCTGCACACCACAAGGCCCAGAATGGCAGGATCTCTTCATCACTCTGTACCCACCCATGTCTCTCAGAAAACTGGGACCCTGGGCTCCATCACTCAGAGCTGTATAGCTCAGAATCTCTCCTTCCCCGAAGCATAAGCTCTTGCACCAAAGTACCGAGCGGCGCATGGTACTTCATGCCTGCACTGTGCCTGCAGACTAAGAAATCTTGCTTCATCACAGACACACAGCATTTCTGAAAATAATCTGCAACTTGCACTAAATAAACCTTAAAGAGCTAAGGCTCTGTGTGACAGTATCTTTCTTCTGCAAGTAGCATATACATACCCTAGGAACTTAGAACTTCTTGGAAACACTAGTTTTGAGCTCCAAATCTATCTGAAGCACAAAATCCACTCCCATGTGACCACCGCTTCATACAGACCCTATTCCCCCTCTGCCTTTCTCCTCCCGCCACCTGCCAGAGCCTCCTTCTGTCTGTCTTAGACTCTATCTTCCTCTCCCTCAGCCTTCAAGGATCCCAGTCATACAGTGGGCACCAAATAAACTCTTCCAGGCAAAAATGTCATCCCTCTACTCAGACCATGAACATCTGAGAGCAAGACCTGTGGGTCCCCTAGCTTCCAGGACAGACATCGTATCCAGGGAAGTGTCAGTAGGAGCGTGTGGATTAGCTGCCACTACCTGGAAATATATTGTCGGGTCTCACATCAGAAGCCTAAGTGAAAATAGTTTTTCACACATGGAATTATAATATGTCACAGTGAAAAAGTGTTTTTCAAGATTTGGGTAGGTGTGCAAAGTGAATGCTGAATGCAAACCAGAACCATATTGTAGCCCTCTTGACAGTTCCAAAATAGTGACCAATAAAAGTTGCTATTTATGTGTGCCCTGCTGGTGACACTATTAAATCTTTTGGCTGCACTGTTTGGAGAAGGTTACAGGCTGAAAGCAGTGTGAATTGGAGCTGTGTCTAAATTGGGATTTTATCTGGCACAATTTGGCTCCAACTTGGATGGTTTTGCTCAAGCTGGAATATTCAACAGAGGGCTCACTGCTGTGTGGCATTTTTTAAAAAGTGTATATGAAAAAAGAAAAAAAAATTGGGCAGGCTGCCGACACATGTATTATGTTTGGAGAGGGCCATTCTTCGAACTTGGGGGATGAAAAGAGGTCTAATTTATTAGCATTTCAAATATCGTCACAGCCACAGAATGGGTAAACAAGGCAATTGTGATTAATCTAAACTGAAAAGACACATTTTGTTTATTAGATCCCTCAAGTATCCAAGTTACATTTTTTGTAATAGTTCAGGATTTTTTTTCTCCCTACCCTTCAGAAGTGACAGAGAAAAATCTATTTCTTGGCTGAAGTAATCTCAGATAAATTAATATCATTTTTCATATAAATTTGTTTGGGGAAACCTGAAACTATAGCATAACCTATTGATTTCATTATTTGAATTAAGTTCAAGAAATCCTGCAGCTGTTCGCTGTCAGAATTTAAGTCTACTGTCCGTTTTCAGCTGGGCACTTAATATACATTTCACCTGGTGGCTGGACAACATTCAAATCTCCAAGTGCATGAGCACAGAACGTATCCTCGGGGCTCTTCTGAAGCCTAATAGCAGCCGAAGAGGTAACAATTAGCAGTTTTGTTTTCCTGGGTACATGTAGTCCAAGTTGAAAGTTTTTCCTGGGTTGCTTCCAAAAAATTTAGTTCCTCATTTCTTGACCTTTTTGGGGTTTGGAATCAATGAACCACATTGCCTTGCAGAAGAGTGTCAAGCACAGAATAAAAAATTGCACCACATCATTTTTCATCATGGCCAGATGAGGTCTGAGTGGAAGAACAAGGAACAGGAAAGAGAGAACATCTGAAAAATTGGCTCTGCGAGCTGGAATGTGATTCTGCTCTAAGGGGCCACTTTTTTTTCCCCTTTCTTTCCAGAACAGGCAGGTTGTAGACAGATCTGGGTCTTAGCCTGCCACCCCAAGGGCCCCAATGTCAAGAAATAGTGATAGAACACCGTTCATTTATGCAACATCTGTAACACATATAGCAAATTATTAATAGCTCAATATGCCAATCTGCCACTGTGCATTTTTGACATAGTAGGGGCCAGGAGCACGGAAGTTTTGCAGCTCAGAAATGAAAACGGCACTCCTGATGAAAATTAAACACAGGTGCTTTGAGTTTGTGTATTTGAAAGTGAACATTGCTGCCCATTTTGAGGTGGGGGTTGGATAAAAAGTGGCAATTCTTCCAGTCTAGCTAAAAGGTTAATAGAGCTAATCTACTGAGGATGTGGGCATCAGTGTTCTTTATATCACGTTGTATCACTTACTGCAATATCTGGGATGCTTCTTGCAGCAATGGAGGATGCTGCTGCAGGCCAGAGTAGAAATCATGTTCCTTATGAAGGAGACAAAACTGAAGCTCAAGCCCAGATCCTAATCGCTGGCTACTGAGAGCTGCTTTACATTCACCACATGCAGCCCACTAATTATAAGCTACCAATGGCATCAACAGATACAGTAGAACCTTCCTTTCTCCATTGCAGACCCCTCACCTTATTTTTCTTTAAATAAGGAAAAGTTCCTTAAATCATGAACAGTATTTTCTGTTTGGTACTTGTAAGTTAACACAAGCAGAGCATGGAGCAATCCTTTTCTTTTCCCCTAAAATATGACCCATTTGAGTTTCTGCACCATCTGCAGCCTGCATCCCTATGGATTTATGTCTCCAGCCCAGGTCTAGAGACTGTGTCTGCAGGCTGGAGGCCAAGCTTGAACTTTCTGTGCTATTCTAGCAACTTCCCTTGACTTCATTTTTCCTTTAAGCCAGTTTAGTGAGGTCTGATTGGCATGTACCATGCACAAGCATGCTTGGCATTGGAGAGGTGAGCTTCGCATGTTTGACGTCCACAACTTAATTTGGGAGATAAATACAGAGCCATGGGACCATATCCACAATCACAAGACTAAACCTATCTTGACCATTGGAGGAAGTTTCTTCCTGGCTCTTTTGTGTTTTCTAATTCTTTATATAGTTTTTGCATATTTATTTAAAAATCATTTAACATTAGGTCTACCACCTTGGTAAATCTTTAAGTTCACAATAGTAATAATTGCAGACCCTGTGCCATATCACAGGGTATTTACGATATTTTCATTCTTCATATGTATAACACATATATATAACTTACTCATTTTTCATATATAACTAACATCTCCCCACTTCCCCTTCACCCAGCTTCTGGTAACTTCTATTTCACTCTCTATGAGTTTAAATATTTTTGATTCATCATAAAAACAGCTAATACAGTGCTTTTCTGTATCTGGTCTCTGGCCTAATATCCTTCAGGTCCACCTTCATCACAAATGGCAAGATTTTCATTGATTTTGTCCATTGATGGGCACTTAGGTTGTTTCCATATCTTGGCTGCTAAGAATAGTGCTGCAGTGAACACGGGGGTGCAGGTGTCTTTTTTGAGATTTAAGTCACTAACATTAAAAGACCTGCTCCAAGGAACTCAGGACTGGGAAAATGAGACGAGTGGGAAGGGATGGAAATCAACTCACTCAACCTTCACACATGCAGTTCTTGCGGGACCTGGGCTGGGAAGCCAGGCTTTAGAGGTGAATCCAATGGCTGCCTTCAAACCATAATTTTGCATGACAGAAAGTACAGTATAAGAGAGGAGGCCGAAGCATTTCCAAATTCATTGCAAAAAGGGTAATATCTCAAACACCCACCATGTGCAATGCTTTTTTTGTCTTTTGCATAGTTGCCCAGTTTTGCAACTGGCTAATGGGTCTGTGGAGCTTGTCACCCAACAATAAAAAGGCAAAACTGTCTACTCTGCAGTGCTGGGCAGGTAAAAAGACAGGTGGCCGGAGCAGAGCTTTGCCAAGAGGATGACAAGAAAAGAGCATTTGCTGAATTTGGTACCATGTCCTTTTAGTCTACTCAAAATGACTTGAGGGACCTGTACTGGAAGGGTGGGGGATTGCTACCTGCCCCCACCAGGACCAGACCACAACTATGGAAGAGGAAAAAAAATAAGACTAAAGTCAAGAGAAAGGAATGGCTGCACATGTTGAAGTGCAGGTATGGCAGGGAGATGGGGTAGGATGGCTCATTAGGCAGATCTTTGTCTCAATCACTGAGATAAGTTCAGGGGCCTCAAACAAGGTTTTCTTTTGCTCTGGTCCCTGGCAAGTAGCTGCTAGTGATACCCCAGCCTATATATCTACTGGCTTCTTGCAGGGGCAGGAGCCAAGGGAGACCAAATCACAGACTCAAGGTAGCAAATAGAAACAGGGGAAAAGGCATCTGCCCAGGATGTCACAGCAACTACCCAGGTCATGCCCAAGATCTGGGATCTCCCCTCCATTACCCTTCAGGAGAGCCCTGGGGAAGGCAGAGGGGAGGTCAGGCCCAAAGCAACTGAATATCCTTTTATGAAGAACCATCTTAAGAGACCTTTTAAATCACTAGTCTGCACAAGGTTAGGACCAGACGAACTTTTGGCTACTGTTTCTCCCCTACTAATCAACGAGTGAGTGGTGGTGAGCAAAGCCAGATGGATTCATTATAAATGAAAGATTCTGTGTTTCTCCTCCCGTGACTGGTGTTGTGGCAAACCCTCAGCAAGCTTCACCGTCTGGCAGACTAGATTTCTGCACAAGCCTGTTTCTGCACAAACCAGCTAAAAGCACCAAGCAGATGGAAGGGCGTTCATAGGAAGTGGTCAGTGACGCTGGAACTCGCAAGTTCACATGTGACTAAAGCTGTAGGTGGCAAGGTCCACAGTTCACATGCATCATGAGACCTCTGGGCCCAGACACTGGGCTCAGCACCAAAGATCAAAGGCACCATGGCTAGCAGAGATCACATGTGGAAGAGAAAGGCCTGAGTGAAGAGGGTTCACCTGGCTGGCTTTGAAAAATAGGAGTGATTTGCATAGTTACTAGGACAATTAGCTGCACTGGGTGCGTAACACAGCACACATTTTTCCTAACAATGCTGTGTTCGTTTTGTTATGCTTTATTTTTGCTGGTTTAACTCCTGGCCACTCAGTTTGTTCTCTGCATTGTGATTCCACACCTAGCCATCTTCTGTGATAAGCATCCTCCACTGGCCTCCAGGCCTCTGTCCCACTCCCCATCAAGGTGCCAAGAGCTGCGGTCAATGAATCACACCCTCACGCTTCTTTATTTCAAGTCTTGTGTGACAGATATTCTTTGCTTGGCCATAATCATGGTTTTCTGAAGCCTCTCCATTGCCTATCTTTGTACATCCTTTAAGCAAACAGTCTAAGGCAGTTTGCCAACAACCCTTCACCCTCAGTATCTGACCATGCTGGGTATGAGCTGGGTTCCTCCTACTCTTCCATCCATCTTGGACATACCTGACAACCCTGGCCTATCTTCAGCAAGAATCCTGCCAGGTCACATTAGGCAAACCTTTATCCTTAATGTTTTGTCTTAGTAAGTTTTCAGTCGCCAGCCACAGCCTGTTCCATAGCTATTAATCCCCACTGCCCCCGCCCTATTCTGGGTTGCACCTTATCTTTTTTCCACATTACAAATCTCATTTCTTTGGTCCCTATATCTATGGGGACAGCTGAAGAATGCCTTCTTTACTGCCCTTTAGCTGTCCATTGAATAACTTTCTCTTTAATATTGATCACCCTGGGGCTATGGGAAGCATTCTAGCTAGAAACTTCAAGGATATGCATGTACTTAAGGAGGGTGCCACCTCCTTCTACCTATGCTCCTGAAGGCAGGCGAGAATTCTACCACTGAACCGCCAATGCTCTTATGCTCCTGAAGGGGCTTGAGTCCTTGGGGGTAGACTTCAGCTCCTACCAGGATGCCCCCACACACACATGCACACACGCATCTAGACCCTGACTCTATCCTGTTTCCCTTGCACCCTCCTCTTCTCAACTGGGAGCTGCCAATCCCAGGGACACTGCCTTGGCCTCGCTGGTCCCCTGTGGGCTTGCCCTCTGTTTCCTGCTGAGACATGCTCAGAAAGCTTCCCTTCTTTGGAAACCATCATCAGACAAATATTTCTTTAAGATGATGTGAAAACAGTGTCTAAGTCCCTCTCCCCAAAGATATCCTTTCAGTCCATGTCTGCCTGTGACCCCTCTGCTACTTTCCCTGCCCCCTCATCCTCAGATGAGGCCCTGGGAATGACTTATTTCCCCCGCCCCCTTCACAGCCTCCCACTCACTCCTGGCTTTTCTAGGGTAATTTATTACTTTATTTCAAGATTATTATTAGAATTTCCTTTGCACTGTGTCTCTTCTGCTTCAAGAAGCTCATGCGCCTCTAGACAACCCACCATTACTCATTTAGATTTAACTGCATACTGCAAGAGGTGGCAGCAGAGGAGCCCCTCTTCTCCACCCTTCTCGATCTAGAGATCCCCACACTGGCATGTTCGTTTGAAGATTACACTTTCTCAATTAGCAATTAAAATTATTGCTTTGGATCAGTGAAAATAACACGATTGCTCATAATCTCTTACAAAAATATCCTGAGGAGGCTCAGGATGGCAAGCTTAAGCCTTGAATCAGTTTATTTCTTACCTGTATTTTTTACTTACCAAACTAGACTTTTCTAATTGTATGCCACATATTCTTGGGCTTACCATATTTTATTGGCTTTGGGTATTTTGGGTGAACGTGAGCCTAGAAATAATGTGGCCACAGAGATTTCTCAGTGAGCATCATAGTTGCTCTGCTGGTTGCTTTTGATGTGTGTATTTAATTCAACAGCTGGTAGACAAATAAGAAGCTAGCAAAAAAGATTTTAAAATATGATGAGAGACAATTTTTAAGAAGGACATTTTCCAAATTGAACAAAGGCTACAACCCAATAAAAATAGTGAAGAGACATTCACAGAAAAATACAAGTTGTACATGAAGACGCACCTACAATTATACAGTATTTATGATAAGCCAAGGTACTGTTTTGAATATTGTATACCTTTTAACCCCCAAACAAGCTATGTAGTAGGAAATTACACTATTTTTATCTTAAAGAAATGGAAGAGTGTTTAAGTAACTTACCTAAGGCAATACAATGGATAAGAAATACTGCTAGAGTTTGAATTTAAGTATGACTGTATATGTGCTTGTATTGTTTGAATTTGTAACATGTGTGTATGTGCATTATTTTTCAATTATAAACAATATCAATGAAAAACAAAAAAAAGAAAAGAAAAGGGCTAGTGGAACACAGAGAAAGAACCATAGGACGTTGTATGTTAGGTGGAAAGGTGGGGTAGGAATTAGGAGCTGCAGCATGCCTGGTCTGGACTCCTATTCTCAGCTTATTACTCAAAGAATTGAAGGCCAGAAAATTCCAGCACTTGAATCTGAACATTGTCCAAAAAGGAACAGGGAAAAGAGAAATGATAGTTCATCATTAATGATCTTGAATTAATATAAATTAGTTGAACACATCCGGGTTGCTCCAGGCAGGCAGAGCACAGGGCTGTTGGGAGGATCACTCGGCTCCCTTCGCCTCACATTCCCGCCACCATCCATAAACTTGCTGCTGACGGAGCACTCTCCTGTCCCTGTGTGTTCCTGCCCTCCTTCCTTGCCCTCAGCACCAGCGCTAAGCTTCAGGGATGTGAAATAGAATGGTGATGGTATCTCTGGGACAGGGGTTCCTCCACCCTGTCCTCGTCCTTGGGAGCCTGCAGTCTTTGGAATGACCTTTGCCCTCAGGAGTAGGAGGCAGTCTTGAGCTTAGCAGGAGCCAGACTCCCAGCTGTCTGATCTCACCCTCTTGCCCAGAGGTTTGCAGCCTGTGCTTAGAGCTAGGCTCACAAACCAGATTAATGCCTAGCAGCATGGAATTCACATGCAGCAGCCCTGGGCAATACACAACTTCCACAGTGTTGCCTTGGATGGAGGCTGCTCAGGGCTCTAGTGTGTTTGCCACACAGGCAGTAATTTTTCTTCCTACAAATAGTCCAAGTTGGACCACGCCCTGCTATAACCACATGAGTTCAACTATCAAAATTCAAGGTGTACAAACTGCCCATCAGGAAGCTCAGAGCAATACAGGAAAAGAGCACGAGGCTGAGAACTTGCCAGAGTCCCCAGGTCTCTTGACTCAGGACAATCCACTTAGCCACACTGGAACCCATGTTCAGGACACACTGTTATGGTTTGGGTCTAGATGTCCCCCCAAAGCCTCATGCAGTCATGGAGCAGGTTTCTAGAGTGTCTGATCATTTCACCGACCAATGGTGGGATTATAGGTATGAGTGCTGCTGGGGTTATGGGTGTGAGTGCTGCTGGGATTATGGGTGTGAGTGTTCCACCCATTCTGGGGTGGGGGTAGCCTGCATACAACACAAGGGAAGGAAAGAGGCTTGTTGGCTGCTCCTCACTTTTTGTTCTTGTTGCTTTTGCTGTTTTCTGCCACCCTGAAGTGTTGCCCTCTACCATGTGCCACTCTGAACATTGGTTACTCTAGCCAAGTATGAGCTGAAACATTCACAAAGTGTGAGCTAAATAAACCTTTCCTTCTTTAATCATGGGCATCAGGTATTTTGTTCCAGCAATGCAAGAAAAGTAACTAAAACAGAGACCAAGAGGTGCACTGAGCCCCCTGACTCAGGATTGCCACACTTGGGCACACTGAGACTTCATGACTCACGCCCAGGCCAGCCAGGCCTGCTGAGACCTCTGGGCTCAGCCATGGCACCTTGGAGCACACTGAAACATCACTTAGCCCAAGGCTCAGAGATCAAACAATGCCCACAGCACCTCAGGAGACCGGACTTTTAACTCCATCTACAGACAAGGAAATTGCTACTTAGTAAAGATCAGTACCTTGCTCTGAGATCACACAGTCAGTGTACAGGGTTCAAGTATGACAAGAGCCAATTTTTATCAATGGAAGGACTAAAACTTCACAGATGATTCCTCACACAATGCTCAAGAGCCTGCATGAGAAACATGCAGCAGCAGCCCAACTGCACACACAGCAGTTGAAGCTCAGCGAGGCTGAGAAGTGATGGAGCTGGGCTCCAATCAATCACTCCAAAGCCCCAGCAACATGGCTAGTAGCTAGGAATCAAACTCTGCAGCCAACCTGCCTATCTTCAAATCTTGCCTTTTTCACTTAGAAATATGAAGACTTCTTTAGCAGAGCCTCAGTTTTACTACCGATAAAATGGAAACAATTAGTGTTATGCAGGAATAGCCCAGAAGTATCATCATTAAGATCCACAGAATGCTTACAAGAGGTCCTGGCAAGTGCCAAGTGTTACTTGGTATGTGACTCTTCTTTCTGCACGACTATCATCCATCCCACTAACTAACTCTTCAGCTGTAAGGCAAAAGCTGACAAGCCAGAGGACCCTTTCTCCAGCCTGTCCCTACCCTCTGGGGCCTGAGTCTCAGGGAAGGCACTCTCCAAAAATGTGCCCCAGACCCAGCATCTGTAATACTTCTGTCAGAGCAAACGAGCCATTAACTGACAAGCTCCATGATGGAATTGTCCTGCGCAGTATTTATTATAGGGTCCTTTCCCTGACACCTCCCAGGGAGAGAATATTAAATATTTAATGCACGCAAGGCTGCTCATTTTTCATCCCCTCTTCAGTACTCAAGCCTTCTCCAGTCTGGGGCAAAGGCAAAGTCCATTAGCCTGGCCTCCCGGTTCCTTCCCTCCTTCCACTTGCAACCTCTCTCTCCAGGATCTGCTGGGATGAATAGTTGAAGGAAGCACACACAATGACATGGACGGGAGTCCTGAACTGATCCTCCATCATCCACCTTGGGCTGGGGACCTGGGGCTTAAGGACTGCTGGGTGAAAGCAGATCAGCTTAACTAAAGAGTAGCGTCCTCCCTTGGTGCCATCACCTGGAAACCTCACAATGCCCTGCTCACATCTCTGCACACCCCTTTAACTCTTCTGCCCACCCCCAGCTTGTTGCTCACCACCTGCACCCTGGCCAGCCAGCTACTTCCAGTTGCATGAGTCCGCTCAGCCCCAAGCAGTGAGCTAGATGCATTCTTGAGTGAATGCCCCCAAAGCAAACCTCCAACAATGGTAGACAGCAAGTCAGTGTATGAAGACACCAGTTTCCTTATCCTTCATGTTGGATAACTCGGGTGCATGTGTTCTATGCTGTTCTCCTGGGGATCTCCCTATAAGGTTGCACTCTAGCTACTCAAAGACAACCTGTGAGTCAACACATCCTGTCTTGTTTATTTAAGAGAGAAAAAAGCAATAAAAATGAGGCAGAACTTCAAAACAAGGTGACAGGAAATTAACTATAGTTATTATATTGTATATTGTTATCTTCAAGTAGTTGCTCAGATTACCATATATAGGCATGCAAAATGATCAAACAATAGAAGGACTAACTGTTCTTCTCAATGTACTAATAGAGTTAGTAGTACAATTATCTTAGCTATCTTGTGTATATACATATATCTTTTTTTCCCTTCCTTTTTTTGTCTTTTCCCCCATTACAGTTGTTCTTTCCTTTTTTTTTTTTTTTTTTTTGGCAGGAAGAGCTTACAGGGTGTTCAGGGTCTCACTACTAGATTGGACTCATAGTGATCCACTTGTTTATAGCCCCCCAAGAGCTGGGATTATAGGCGTGCGCCACCACACCCAGTCTCAATTGCCATCTCAGCATGCCCCCAGCCCCTGCACCTCCTTGCAGGAACTTTAATCCGCTGAGTTATTTGGCCAATCTTTGCAGTTGTTCTTTCATTTTGAGCAGTTTCTTTCCCTTTGACTATATCTATTGTACCTTTCAGAGCTTATTTACTTTTTCAGTTTCTTACATATTTGGTTCAGGGTCTCACTACACAGCTTGGACTCCTGGTGATCCTCCTGTTCTCAGCTTTCCCAGTGCTGGGATTACAGGTGTGCACCACCACACCCAGACTCTGTGGTCAGCTCAGTGTGCCCAGAGGCAGGGCTGGTGTGGCATGTGGTGCCGGGGATCAAACCCTGGTCCCTCCGCTTGCCTAAGCAGGTGTGTAGTCCACTGAGCTATCTCACCAGCCCAATCTTTCAGCTTCTTATCTTGATTTTCTTTTCCTCTCAGTTCTCACTGTCTCCGTCTCCTACAAGTGCATCCAGATTCACCTCCCAAATAAACTTCTGCACTTAACTCCTTGTCCCAGGAACTGACTGCTTCTGCAAGATCAGAGATGAAGTCAGAGCTTGGTCAAGTTAGTACTTAGAGAACACAGGAGAGTGGGTCTCAGGTTTTATTATTCTGTCACTGAGCACCTCTGGCTCTCTCCTGCTCCCTCTTGGCAGCACTCAGCCCCGCTGACTACCTGGCCATGTAGACCTCTTCTCCTCTTATTTTGTATACCATGACACTCACCTGGTTCTCCCCATCCCTCTGGTTGCTCCTTTTCTATCTTTGCACCTCCCTTGACTCTTCTACACAACTTCTGAGTATTGGATCACCTAGGGCTTTGCCTTGGGTGCCCTCCCCCTCCCTCCCTGAATAATCTCGTCCATTCCCAGAGTTGAAATATGATCAACAGAGTCATGCACCACATAAAAGCATTTTGGCCAAAAATGACCCACATGTACAATACATAGCTCAGGTGTGTAGTAGGCTCTGCCATCTAGGTTTGTGTAGATTCACACTGAGTTCACACAGTGACAAAAACAGCTACATAATTCTTATCCCCATCCTTAATGTGCAACATTATACTAGAAATTACTTCTTTCACCTCCAGCCTCAGGGTTTCCTGTGTCAAAGACTCCTTTTTTCTAATCAGTGAGTGTTTGCAATAAATAATAGTTATAATAAATAGTAATTAATTTCTTCAGGGTATGCACATATATGATTTTTGATCCCTTAACCCCCACTAATTCCACTCTTTCCTTTTCACAAAAGTCTTTCTGTTTCCTACTATTTATCCTTTATTTTGCTGCTTACTTTATTTACTCACTTACTTATTTATTTATTTAATGTATTTAGTTTGTAAATATAGGGTTTCCAGAGTCTCACTACACAGATCAGACTCATAGTGATCCTTCCTGTTTTTTAGCCTCCCAAGTGCTGGGATTATAGGAGCACGCCACCATGCCCAGTGTCATTCACAGTCTCAGCATGCCGTGGGCACGGGGCTGGCATGGCAAGGCAGGGATCAAACCTCTGGCCCCTGCGTCTGCCTAACCAGGCACTTTAATCTACTGAGCTATCTGGCCAGCCCTTGCTTACTTAGTTTACATTTTAGGTTCCTCATATAAGAGAAGCCATGCAATATTTGACCTTCAATGTCTGGCTTATTTCACTTCACATTTTGGCCTGACTCCTTCTTTTTTTGGACTCCCAAAAAGCATCTCAAGTGTAACATGGCCAAAAGTTTGATGTCCATGTTTCCTATTTCGATGACACTACCACACCCATCCAATTGCTTCAGCCAAGCACCAAGGAGTCCTCAGTTCCTCTCTGTCCTTGCCCCTTGACCCTCACATCTGTAGGTCCCTTCTGTTCTTGTACCACCTCCCACCTTGAACCTGGGTGCTTCCATTTCCATGGCTTCCACCCCATGGAAGCCCTCTACCCTCTACCCTGGCTTATCTTCTTGCTTCTACTCCAGTTGCCTCCAACCATTCTTTACCCACCATTCAAGGCAATCATCTAAAATGTGGAGGGCTGGTGAGATGGCTCAGTGGTCTAAAGCACCTACTTGGAACAAGCTTAGCAAAGCA